>WNWK01012082.1:0-61350 GCA_009830355.1 Cherax destructor
CTGCCCTGGCTGGGAATCGAACCCAGACCCTCGCCGTGTGAAGCGAGAGCTTTAGCCACCAGACCACCAGAGCCCCCTCTCTGCTTCCTATTGGTGAGCCATGACTCGATCCATGACAGCACTTTTCCCCCAATGCCATGAGCTGCCACTTTCTTTAACAGTCTCTGGTGCGGTACTCTATCAAAAGCCTTACTAAAGTCTAAATAAACAATATCGAATTCTTTATCGTGATCAACAGCCTCAAAAGCTTTACTGAAGAAGGTTAATAAATTAGATAGGCAGGAACGGCCCCTCGTGAATCCATGCTGGTACAAGCAGCATTAAACTACAGAGCAGTGTCACTGACATGCATAGTATGTTAAATAATGGAGAAGATTATCAGACGAGTGATGGAGCACCTGCAAAGGAATGAGTTCATCCATAACCAAAACGGCTTCAGGGATGGAAAATCCTACATCGCAAACCTACTGGAGTTTTACGACGAGGTAACAGAAGCAAGACAGGAGAGGGATGGGTAGATTGCATTTTCTTGGACTGTTAAAAGGATTTTGACATAGCACTGAACAAATGTCTTGTAAAAAAAGCTAGAGGAGCAGGCACGAATAACAAGAAAAGCACCGCAATGGATAAGGGAATACCTGACAGGAAGGAAACAACGAGTGATGGTCCATGACGAAGTGTCAGAGTGGGTGCATGTGTAGAGTGGGGTTCCACAAGGATGAGTCCTAGAACCGGTGCTGTTTCTTGTATATGTGAATATGACAGAAGGGATAGAGACAGGTGTCCCTGTTAGCAGACGATGTCAAACTAATGAGGAGAATGCAATCGGACGAGGACCAGGAAAAACTACAAATGGATCTGGACAGGCTGCAAGCCTCTCTGACAAATGAGTCATGGAGTTTAACTCCTACAAGTGCAAAGTTATGAAGCTTGGAGGACAAAAAATACCACAAACGGAGTACATGCGCGGGGAGTCAAAGGCTGCAAACCTCACTCATGGAGAAGGACCTAGGAGTATCATACCAGGCACATCTCCTGATTCTAACATCAACCAAATAACTGCTGCAGCATATGGACGCTTGGAAAACCTAAGAATAGCGTTTCAACATCTAAGTGAGGAGTCATTCACGACAATGTACACCTTGTACGTCAACCCCATACTGGAGTATGTAGCACCAGTGTGGAACCCACACCTGGTCAAGCATATCAAGAAACTGGAGAAATTGCAAAGGTTTGAAAGAAGACTAGTCCCAGACTACGGGATATGTCCTACGAGGAGAGGTTAAGGAAACTCAACTTAATGACACTGGATGAAGGATGAAGCTTGTTAATGAAGATCATCGTCAATGAAGTATAAATGTCAGGCTCTATCCCTGGGAACACAAAATACCCATAGCGCGAATAAACTAAATAATGTAGATCTCAATCAAAATGAATACGAGAACTTAAAAGTTCTTTTACCAGGAATCTAAAGCCAAGGCAGTGCATAAGTGAGCGTAATGACAATAATAAAGAATAAAAAATTACGATACCGTGACTGGAAGAACACACAAATAACTCGCACATAAGACAATGAAACTTGTGACAACGTTTCGCTCCGACTTGGGCCATTAACTAGTTAATAGTCCATTAACTAGTTAATAGTACATTAACTAGTTAATAGTCCATTAACTAGTTAATAGTTCATTAACTAGTTAATAGTCCATTAACTAGTTAATAGTCCATTAACTAGTTAATAATACAAGTCCGACCGAAACGTCTCAGAGGATGCCTTGTGAAGCCGCTGGAGGGATACTATGGAGAGACATATAACTGGGGGGGGGGGTCTGAAGTATATAACTGGAAAACCAGAATAAATAACGGGGATATAAATAAAGGGCTAAAAGTATCTAATCAATACTGGACTCGAAGTAATAAGCTCAAGTTGGATAAATTAAGATTTTGAAAGAATAATGGAAGGCACAACCTTGGTAATATTGTTGTGGATAAATGTGACAAACTCTGGGAAGCTTCAAAATAGGTTGGACAGGTACATCAGTGTGTGTGGGTAGATGTGAGTTTAACGTGCCTAACATGGATACAGTAAACATTCCACTATTTAACGTACTGTAATTGTTTAACAAAGTTTAATGGTTCCGACTTTCGGGTGAACTATAAAAGATTTATTTTTTTTGTTACGTTTATGAATTTAATAAAGGCAATATGTAGTAAAACATTGTACAATAGACCTCTGAAGTCAGTGTGTTATTCACCTTATCTAGGTTAGTTTGTGATTTTTTCTGGTCCTCGTCTGTTTGTAGTCTCCTCATTATTTTCACATCATCTGCAATCAGGGACACTTTTGACTCTCGAAATGACGTTCACAATCACAAGAAATAATGCCAGATCAAGTTCTGACCATTGTGGAACCCCAATTGTCACTCACACACGCACACACACACAGGTGGTGGAGCACCTAGAAAGGAATGATCTTATCAACGACGGCGAACACGGTTTCAGAGACAGAAAATCCTGTGTTAGAAACCTACTGGAGTTCTATGACAGGGTGACAGCAGTAAGACAAGAGAGAGAGGGATGGGTATATTTCATATTCTTGGACTGTAAGAAGGCGTTTGACACAGTTCCACACAAGAGGTTAGTGCAGAAGCTGGAGGACCAGGCAGGGATAACAGGGAAGGCACTACAATGGATCAGGGAATACCTGTCAGGAAGACAGCAGCGAGTCATGGTACGTGGCGAGGTGTCAGAGTGGGCGCCGGTGACGAGTGGGGTTCCACAGGGGTCAGTCATAGGACCGGTGCTGTTTCTGGTATTTGTGAACGACATAACAGAAGGAATAGACTCCGATGTGTCCCTGTTTGCAGATGATGTGAAGTTGATGAGAATAATTCAATCGGACGAGGACCAGGCAAAACTACAACGGGATCAGGACAGGCTGCAAGCCTGGTCCAGAAATTGGCTCCTGGAGTTCAACCCCACCAAGTGCAAAGTCATGAAGATTGGGGAAGGGCAAAGAAGACCGCAGACAGAGTACAGTCTATCGGGCCAGAGACTACAAACCTCAATCAAAGAAAAAGATCTTGTGGTGAGTATAACACCAGGCACATCTCCTGAGGCGCACATCAACCAAATAACTGCTGCATCATACGGGTGCCTAGCAAACCTAAGAACAGCATTCCGACATCTTAATAAGGAATCGTTCAGGACCCTGTACACTGTGTACGTTAGGCCAATATTGGAGTATGCAGCACCAATTTGGAACCCACACCTAGCCAAGCACGTAGACAGTGACAGGATGTTCCAGAGAGGGAACACAGAAACAAGGGGACACAACTGGAAGCTGAAGACTCAGATGAGTCAAAGGGATGTTAGGAAGCATTTCTTCAGCCACAGAGTAGTCAGGAAGTGGAATAGTCTAGAGAAAGATATAGTGGAGGCAGGAACCATACATAGTTTTAAGACGAGGTATGATAAAGCTCATGGAGCAGGGAGAGCAGAGACCCAGTAGCGGACAGCGAAGAGGCGGGGCCAGGAGCTGAGTCTCGACCCCTGCAACCACAATTAGGTGAGTACAATTAGGTGAGTACGTAAAGAAACTAGAGAAAGTGCAATGGTTTGCAACAAGACTAGTCCAGGAGCTAAGGGGTATGTCCTACGAGGAGAGGTTAAAGGAAATCGACCTGACGACACTGGAGGACAGGAGAGAAAGGGGGGACATGATAACGACATATAAAATACTGAGAGAAATTGACAAGGTGGACAGAGACAGAATGTTCCAGAGATGGGACACAACAACAAGGGGACACAGTTGGAAGTTGAAGACTCAGATGAATCACAGAGATGTTAGGAAGTATTTCTTCAGTCACAGAGTGGTCAGGAAGTGGAATAGTTTGGCAAGCTATGTAGTGGAGGCAGGACCCATTCATAGTTTTAAGAAGAGATACGATAAAGCTCATGGTGCGGGGAGAGTGACCCAGTAGAGGCCAGTGAAGAGACGGGGCCAGGAGCTATGAATCGACCCCTGCAACCACAACTAGGTGAGTACACGCGCGCGCGCACACACACACACACACGCACGCACACGCACACACACACACACGCACGCACACGCACACACACACACGCACGCACACACACACGCACACACACACACACACACACACACACACACACACCACACGCACACACACACACACACGCACACACACACACACACACACGCACACACACACACACACACACACACACACACACACACACACACACACACACACACACACACGCACACACACACACACACACGCACGCACGCACACGCACGCACACAACAATCTTAATAACTTACACTGAACGTCCAGTTTCCACAGGTCGTGCACTGGCAAGTGATCAATGACTGGAGACTCCGCCAAACACTTGAGAAATTTGCCTCCATCAGAGTAGCTTGGCACCAGGAGCAGTTTACTAAGTGTAATGTTGCCATTACTCGCCGTCTGTCCAGGAGAGAGTTATATATGTTAATGATTCCGATGATCATTGCTTCTTGTGCCGCGGTTTGTGACCATTGGATAGGAAATAATACAGGATTAAAAACTACCAAGAAATGAGAAGTACAGGTGGTGTTTCAGGCAATATTTATCTATCAGCTTAAATGTTCACGAGACGAAAAGATCAACAATTTACCAGATTGCAAATCATTTAATATGCTTCCATTTTACACCTATAACAGGAGTTTAATTTGTCCCTGAGAGGTTGTTGTCTACCCACCTCTACTTCCTTTATATATGGAAGTTAAAGGTGAAATTAATAACCAAGGGAGAGAATGTAAATTTATAATCAAACGACTGAAGGTATTAAGCATAAACAGAGAAGACAAGGCGAAGTGAAGACAACTTAAATATGAATCTTACAAGGAAATCGCCTTTCATCTCTAAATATTTCTGTTTTTTCTAATACTTTGTCTCACTTCATTAACTCCCGATCCGTCCCTCTCTCCCTCGTTACCTCCCTCTCTCCCTCGTTACCTCCCTCTCTCCCTCGTTACCTTCATTACTCACAGAAACTGTAGCATTGGCCAGCTGGACACCATCTAGCCACCAGGTGAGGGAGGCTGGAGGTCGAGCGCCCACACTCTGACACACCAGCTCGTACTCCTTGCCAGCAGACACAGCCTCTCGGGACGCCAGGATAGTCACAGACAGCGGCTTAACTGCAATAAGAGAAAAGAAAAACGGAAGAGAAATGAAACAGCAAAACCAATATACGGACCACGATTTGAGCTCCTCGTCCGTCCATCTGTGTATTAAACGACAGTCGTTTATTATAACTTAATTTGAGTTCATAGCAAACCCACTTTTACCACAGTTCTGGACACAGCATTACGCCAGGCCACATGATTTCTTTAACTGAAATGCATAACAAACTAATTATTATTATTATACTCTATATAAATAAAAATGTAAAAGTTTGTTTGTTCAAAATCTTAAATCTCCGAAAGTTCTTCACCGCTTGATTTGAAATTTTGACACAACGTTGCATTTGAATACGCGCGTGTTTATATATACCTACTTGCTTTTTTGGACAGAGTAAAAGCAACACACGCTATATTAAATATTTTACTACAGAGACGGTGCATGTTCTAGAGTCGGCAAACCAGACAATCTCTATGAACTAAAGAACTTATGGGAAAAATAGGGTTACGTTCCTAAGAGCCCCAAAAAAGCCAAACAACTTTTTTTTAGGCCTCTACATCTTACAAAAATGAAAGTGAATATGATATATATATATATATATATATATATATATATATATATATATATATATATATATATATATATATATATATATATATATATATATATAAAAGTGAATATGTATATGTATGCAAAAGATCACAGTAAACAGGTGATATCAAAATATGCAAGACAACCACTATGAAAAAATAGAAGAATTCCAAGCGCTTTCGTGACTACTCACATTATCAATAGTTCCTTGATAATGTGAGTAGTCCTAGCTTAATTCTTCTATTTTTCATAGTGTGTCTTATATATATATATATATATATATATATATATATATATATATATATATATATATATATATATATATATATATACAGTGGACACCCAGTGTTCATCCTGCTCCAAACTCGCACTTTTATGTATGTGTATTTTTTTAAATGCTTTTGTAAGTGTATTTTTGGGGGTTTAAAAGGACTAGTGTACTTTACATTATTCCTTATGGGAATAAATTCGTTTGGTAATGGCACTTGAACAGCATTCTGGAACGAAAAAATCACGAAAACCGGGGGTCCACTGTATATATAATCTTTAGAATTGTGCGGTTTAGATCTAGACACGGATTGCTTCTCACATAGACAATTATATGTTGCGTGTTCTAGAGTGGGCAAACCAGACTGAGCCACAGCAACGAGTGGCTGGGTACAGCTAGTCAAATAATAAAGTTCTAAACCGACAAGGGTTATACAGATAATAAACGAACAATGAGGTCTAGGTAAGTCTCAAGTGAAGAATAACTAATAAGAACGAAAGTAGGAAAGATTATCAGTGATTCCTAACGACCAGCCGTCCCAGTGGTGTTGTTGTCAAACCTAACTTTAATGACACCCAAAAGGCTGTTCTAAGCCTACTATCATCTAGAAGCCCTCTTATTGGACTGCTAGATTATCTAACATGACAGAAAAGAACGTTTTTCTTGTGCACAAGCCTCGTACAAAGGAAGCAAGCAGTTTCAGGAATGTATTAGGGAGAACAAGAAGAGCAGGAGTAAAGGAGATACCAAGGGTACCAACTGGAGGAGAAGTAGAAATTTGAGGCATCTTGCTACCAAGTGAATTAGTGTGACAAGGCGCATGTCTGTATCCACAGGACGGTGAGGATTCTCTGAACATAAAGTATGAGGAACTCAATGGTTTGTAAGGTAATGAGTCTAGGTGAAAAGACAAGTAGTTAAGTATGAGATTAGGCCGAGGTTATGAAATCGGGAAGATTGCTAATACGAAAGTATAAAAAGTAAATTATGAATACTAATGCCGGGATATAAAGAGTTACATAGAGATAAGCAAAATACTTAAGAGATTGTTCACGGAAGGAAAAGTTCAGACTTGTACAGGTTATTGTACAAGTCTGCTGTAAACGGAAAAAAGAGAAACTTTCCCAGAGCGCTGACCATTAACAGAAGATATTGCATTACGTATATCCCATTCAACTTAAAGTTGAGTCAAATTAACGCACTCTGTAACACTGATTCATATTTGTTTCCTTCCTCCCGTCACTGATACTGAAAACTGTTGTGGCCAGAGCTTAAGAACAAAAGTCACGTGTTCACAATGATGGTAATGGAGGAGCACTGCTGAATGCCTACTGATATACAAGACAGGCATTATTCACGATCGATAATTCCCATTTATACAAGTCTCTAAAGTGCTTTTTACAAGCTCACTACCGATTTCCCTTAATTTACTTCCCCTTTACGTTCTTCCTGCATCTTACTTTTCCCTCCTTAGAAACTTCTTATGATTTGTTTTTCTCTTCTCTTCTTGTTTCCTACAACTTCACATTCCAGTCTCATTCACAGGCTACTGTAGTGTAGTCTGATGGTGCTGCATTTGCACCTCTTATTAATGAAGGAGTAATTCAAAGCCATTTACTAGAATCGGTCAGCGTTTTCACAGCAGTTATATAGAATTCTCACTGTTCTCTTATGCAGAACATCGATGTTCGCCTCGTCATTCCAAGTTGTTTCAGACTCCCAAAATGCATTACTTGCTATCCAGATATTCGCTTAACCTCATTCTGTCTTCCTTCGTACACAGCTTTGACTATGTCGCATTTCTAGTAAACACAAGTCGTTTATTGCTGAGTTCCTGGGCACGCTGATGTCCTGAGCAATAAACAAGCAAGCTTAGCCTCTCCTTCAGTTATTCATGACCTCCCAATTTCCACACAGCGGTATTTCTTGCTATTTCTTTCTCGGACTGTTTTTTAGTGATCGCTCAGAAACTCCGCAACCGCTGCCAACAACACTGGTTTCAGTTAGACCACAACAAATTGTTTTCTGTCAAGCCACGTTTTCTGGCCATCTTCTTCCCACGGCTGTTGTGTTAGGGAGACTCTCTTGTTTACATATTGGACACACGTGACTCACTCGCTGATACATCATGGAAAAAACACCAGACATCTTCTGGCATGGATTGTCAGGTCACTCTTCAAGTCAATCAGACACAAAATTCACTTCAACATGTCTTCTGCCCCAACACACACACTCTGACTCACCTCTACCCAAAATTCCACCTTTGACGCTCCCTCTCTCTCTCTCTCCCCTCCTCTCTCTCTCTCTCTCTCTCTCTCTCTCTCTCTCTCTCTCTCTCTCTCTCTCTCTCTCTCTCTCTCTCTCTCTCTCTCTCTCTCTCTCTCCTTGACTTTTTAATCTAAACTAAGGTATTGCACCAACTTTGACTTACACTGGTCCCTTCCCTGTCTCAACTAACCTATCCTCACACTCCTAACCTGCGCACATTCCACCTCTCGCACATCCCTGCGCACATTCCACCTCTCGCACATCCCTGCGCACATTCCACCTCTCGCACATCCCGCCTTGCAGCAGTATGACCCTTTCGAGTTTGGCGCTTAAACTGGTTATGTTATTATTATTATTATTAGTTTACCTTAATATTTTTATTATGCACCCCAGACCCATGGTGTGGGCGGTAGTCACCCCAGACCCATGGTGTGGGCGGTAGTCACCCCAGACCCATGGTGTGGGCGGTAGTCACCCCAGACCCATGGTGTGGGCGGTAGTCACCCCAGACCCATGGTGTGGGCGGTAGTCACCCCAGACCCATGGTGTGGGCGGTAGTCACCCCAGACCCATGGTGTGGGAGGTAGTCAAAAGATTACAGAGGTACATAATGGGTCCGGGAACTGGACTCCAAAGTTTTGATAGCTGAACAAGTTACAAAGGTAATGAGCTCCAGGTAGAGATATTATTATTATTATTATTATTATTATTATTATTATTATTATTATTATTATAATTATTATTATTATTATTATTATTATTATTAAACTAATCAAGAGTAAGGCATTCAAATAAGCCATTTCTTTTTCCCCCTTTACCATCAGGTAAATTACATTTTAATTACCATGGACGACATTATCCAGATATCAAGAACTGTAGTAATGACACGACAACAATAATTTATATCCGGTTACAATAAAAACAACAATACGAATAATAAATGTAATGCTAATATTGGTAACATTGGTAATAAGAATAAGACAAATAATAATAATAATAATAATAATAATAATAATAATAATAATAATAATAATAATAATAATAATATTTAAGCAAACTACCGTCTTGGGAGTCTGGTAGTTGGATGTATTTAATTATAACAGTCAAAACGATGGGTGAGTTAGATTGTCTCACTATAAGAGCGCACACTATAAGAGCGCACACTATAAGAGCGCACACTATAAGAGCGCACACTATAAGAGCGCACACTATAAGAGCGCACACTATAAGAGCGCACACTATAGGAGCGCACACTATAGGAGCGCACACTATAAGAGCGTACAATATAAGAGTGCACAATATAAGAGCGCACAATATAAGAGCGCACACTATAAGAGCGCACACTATAAGAGCGCACACTATAGGAGCGCACACTATAAGAGCGCACACTATAAGAGCGCACACTATAAGAGCGCACACTATAAGAGCGCACACTATAAGAGCACACACTATAAGAGCGCACACTATAAGAGCGCACACTATAAGATCGCACAATATAAGAGCGCACACTATAAGAGCGCACACTATAAGAGCGCACACTATAAGAGCGCACACTATAAGAGCGCACACTATAGGAGCGCACACTATAAGAGCGCACAATAAAAGAGTGCACAATATAAGAGCGCACAATATAAGAGCGCACACTATAAGAGCGCACACTATAAGAGCGCACACTATAAGAGCGCACAATATAAGAGCGCACACTATAAGAGCGCACACTATAAGAGCGCACAATATAAGAGCGCACACTATAAGAGCGCACACTATAAGAGCGCACACTATAAGAGCGCACACTATAAGAGCGCACACTAAGAGTGCACACTATAAGAGCACACACTATAAGAGCGCACAATATAAGAGCGCACACTATAAGAGCGCACACTATAAGAGCGCACAATATAAGAGCGCACACTATAAGAGCGCACAATATAAGAGCGCACACTATAAGAGCGCACAATATAAGAGCGCACACTATAAGAGCGCACAATATAAGAGCACACACTATAAGAGCGCGCAATATAAGAGCGCACACTATAAGAGCGCACACTATAAGAGCGCACACTATCAGAGCGCACAATATAAGAGCGCACACTATAAGAGCGCACACTATAAGAGCGCACACTATAAGAGCGCACACTATAAGAGCGCACACTATAAGAGCGCACAATATAAGAGCGCACACTAAGAGCGCACGCTATAAGAGCACACACTATAAGAGCGCACAATATAAGAGCGCACACTATAAGAGCGCACACTATAAAAGAGCACAATGTAAGAGTGCACAATGTAAGAGTGCACATTATAAGAGCGCACACTATAAGAGCGCACACTATAAGAGCGCACACTATAAGAGCTCACAATATAAGAGCGCACAATATAAGAGCACACACTATAAGAGCGCAAACTATAAGAGCGCAAACTATAAGAGTGCACACTATAAGAGCGCACACCATAAGAGCGCACACTATAAGAGCGCACACTATAAGAGCGCACACTATAAGAGCGCACAATATAAGAGTGCACAATATAAGAGCGCACACTATAAGAGTGCACACTATAAGAGCGCACAATATAAGAGTGCACAATATAAGAGCGCACACTATAAGAGTGCACACTATAAGAGCGCACACTATAAGAGCGCACAATATAAGAGCGCACACTATAAGAGCGCAAACTATAAGAGCGCACACTATAAGGGCGCACACTATAAGAGCGCACACTATAAGAGCGCACAATATAAGATCGCACAATATAGGAGCGCACACTAAGAGCGCACACTATAAGAGCACACACTATAAGAGCGCACAATATAAGAGCGCACACTATAAGAGCGCACACTATAAGAGCGCACACTATAAAAGAGCACAATGTAAGAGTGCACAATGTAAGAGTGCACAATATAAGAGCGCACACTATAAGAGCGCACAATATAAGAGTGCACACTATAAGAGCGCACACTATAAGAGTGCACACTATAAGAGCGCACACTATAAGAGTGCACACTATAAGAGTGCACAATATAAGAGCGCACAATGTAAGAGTGCACAACATAAGAGTGCACACTACAATAGCGCACAATATAAGAGTGTACATTATAAGAGCGCACAATATAAGAGTGCACAATATAAGAGTGCACAATATAAGAGTGCACAATATAAGAGCACACAATATAAGAGTGCACAATATAAGAGTGCACAATATAAGAGCACACAATATAAGATCGCACAATATAAGCGTGCACAATATAAGAGCGCACAATATAAGAGTGCACAATATAAGAGCGCACAATATAAGAGTGCAGAATATAAGAATGCACAATATAAGAGTGCACAATATAAGAGTGAACAATATAAGAGTGCACAATATAAGAGTGCACAATATAAGAGCGCACAATAAAAGAGCGCACAATATAAGAGTGCACAATATAAGAGTGCACAATATAAGAGCGCACAATATAAGAGTGCACAATATAAGAGCACACAATATAAGAGCACACAATATAAGAGCACACAATATAAGAGCACACAATATAAGAGCACACAATATAAGAGCACACAATATAAGAGCGCACACTATAAGAGCGCACCCTATAGAGAGTTCATGAGTCACAGTACAGGTTCATGAAGTCCACAAAAAAGAACACCTGAAGAAACAGTCAGTAACTGGGGTTTTCTGAGCAGCTGCGCGCACGATGCCTCACTTCTTTTATTAATTGAATGAACCGCGATCAAACAGCCAATCATCATCCCTGATTGAAAAAAAGACTTTATTATCGACGAATGAAGCCTGGCTAAGCAGCCAATCAATGTCGTGTTTCTAATACTTCTACTCCTTTGATTTCTGTCGTCCTCGACAAATCACAATTGCAAAAAAAAAAAAAAAAAAACAGGATTAAATTCCTTCGGTGGCTGAAGGCCTTCCTAGACAGCGACAATCCTCTCCCCATCCATTCCAACCCATAAAGAGTGACCAAGGATATGGCACCGCCTCAACTGGTCGTTGTGCACCACTGAATTGGTCAGGACAAGATACGACACTACGGAGGACATCTCTCTCTGGTAACAGGAGTTGTAACTCCAGCATTTTGTTCCAACACTTCACGAACCCTTTTATGAATGCTACTCACTGGACTGGCACAGCGGTACGGCACCGCTGATTTTTTTTATTAAAAGTACGGTATGAAATTAAGGTACAGTATTTCTGACAGGTACGATAAATGAAATAATACCGTACCGTACTGTACCGTACCGTACTGTACCGTACCGCACTGTATCTTACCGTATTGCCAGCCTTGAGTGTGAACCACACGGTAGTGTCGAGTACATAAGGACTCAGCAACATCCCACAATGAAAAGCAGGGGTTCTGTGAGTACACAGAGAAAACACGGTAAGTGTCAGGGGCCCAAAGCTGCTTAACAGCCTCCTATCTTTCAAAAAGGGGATTTCCAATACACCCTTAGTTGTCTTCGAGAGGGAGCTGAACAGGCACCTAAAGTAAGTGACAGTGGTTCGTACGTCGGTTTACATGCGGCCTGCAGTAACAGCCTCATTGATCAGGTCCTGACCCACAGTGAGGCCTGGTCATGGTCATGACTCCCGGAACTCCCTCCAAGTGGACTCCAGGTACCTCAGGGGCTGCCCAAGGTTGCATTACTAATGACTAGTGTTCACATTTATACATCGCCTATTTTTTTCTCGTCCACCTCATTGTCTGTGGTGTTTTCACCTTTTTTTTAGTAGCTAAACCTAATGTAGATTTACCAACTCATATTCAAAATAACTGAAATATGGTTTAAGAAAAATATATTGGAAGCTTTCAGGTTCAGTTGCAAGACATTTATGTTGAGAAATAAACAAGATAAAATTTTACTAAATCAAAAAGTTCTGTAGTAAAATGGGGTTAGGTTGGCGGGAAAAGACGTAGCCTCACTGTTGACACAGGACTTGTAATTCCAACCTTTCTTGCAGCAGGTCTGATGAACCCCCTGGACCCCACTGTGTGCCCTCTCAGCTCTCACTGGACCCCACTGTGTGCCCTCTCAGCTCTCACTGGACCCCACTGTGTGTCCTCTCAGATCTCACTGGACCCCACTGTGTGCCCTCTCAGCTCTCACTGGACCTCACTGTGTGCCCTCTAAGCTCTCACTGGACCCCACTGTGTGCCCTCTCAGCTCTCACTGGACCCCACTGTGTGCCCTCTCAGCTCTCACTGGACCCCACTGTGTGCCCTCTCAGCTCTCTCGTCTACGCTTCCTTTCTCTTGTTGTTGTAGATTCGCCGGTATAATCGCCCGGCCGGGGCCTTTTCCAAGAGATGGCCCGGCCTTGGCTCCCTGTCGTGTGAGTGTCTCAGACCAATGTCTGCCATGGGAGGAGGTGCAAGTACCTCCTCATCTTTGGGGACCACCTGTCCTCAGGCCAAGCCCCATTCCCCGCCCCCACGGGGCTAGGAGGGAGAAACTGGGCCCCATTGTCTGCCACAAACCCCGCCCACACTGGACTTGAAGGGTATGGGAGCTGCATAGCAGCAGATGATGTCAGTAGATGCAAAGGTAGCAAGCACTACAGGATCCTTTTGGAGCCACACTCCAGCTTTGGGCCGAAGCCCGAGCTCTGGGCTTCGGCCCCGCTCATTCAGGTGAGCGGGGAAGACGGGACAGGCGAAGAATAGCGCTGGAGATGAGTGTCCATAGTCGTAGAAATAGTTAGGGCTTAACCCAGCAGCTGGGAGATCGGGGGATAGACTGGAGAATCAAGAGTGACTAGCGATGTAGAAGACACGAGGTGCAGGTTGTATTTTGAACTGTGGGTATATCTTGATCTTGAAGGTGATTGGTGGCTGAAGATCGGGCACGAAGGTATGATGGAGAGGGAAGCAAAACTTCGAGGTGATTGGTCGTTTAAGTTGAAGAAAGGTGGCAGTTACGTCGTAATTGGTGGGTGATATTTCTTCATAGCCGTGTCCATATTAGTTCCATTTTCCAGTCGTGGAGCCGTTTTGAATTTTTTTGTATGCAGATTTTGATAAGAGGGTAATCTTGACCAGGTGGGTGAAGTCGGCATCTAGGTCTTCAAGTAGGGCAGTTCCAGTGTGATGGTCGTAACCAGGAGCAACAGTGTACTTGACAGTTCCAGTGTGATGGTCGTAACCAGGAGCAACAGTGTACTTGATAGTTCCAGTGTGATGGTCGTAACCAGGAGCAACAGTGTACTTGACAGTTCCAGTGTGATGGTCGTAACCAGGAGCAACAGTGTACTTGACAGTTCCATGGTGTATGTTATGGGCTGCTGCAGTTGCATGTAACAACTGGCATTGATAAAGTTTGAGGTGAAGTTTCAGGTGGTTGTGTCTTGGCTCTCTTGGCTTTTGGTGGGTGTACTGGAGGTGAAGGAGCTGATTTGTCAGTAGTAGAAGTGGTGGTGGAAGTCGATGGTGGCTCCTCATTGGTGGGAATAACTGGTGTCCTCTCATTGGTGGGTTCTAGAGTCGTACAGTGTCTTCTTCAAGAAAAAGTCTTGTAAGTTGCCAGGTGCTGTAAAACTGACAATTTTTGGTCTGAACTTCAGAATATCCTCTGAAGGAGGGCATTCTGGGAAGATGAAGGCTAGCATGTTGTTCATTGAAAAGAGTTCATTAATGGTCTTGTTGAAGGATTCAGGGACAGCTTCGCTTTGCATGTGAGCAAACAACATGCAACAGTAAATCTGTGTGGAAACACTGTCTTGTAATAGAGAGAAGGAGGTGGTGGTTGGTGACATCTGTCGAGTGGGTTGAAGGATCTTGGCAGTGTCCGTCTGGAGCTTTGTTCTGTCAGCATAAGTTGGGAAATTTACGGGCGTCTTCTTTAGGTCTTCTTTAATTTTCTTAGATAAGATCTTTCGGACGGGACATTTTGCTGTTTGTGTGTGATGGTCACTCTTACAGTTGATGCAAGTAGCAGCAGTATTGGAGGTACAGGTCGTACAGTCGTGGCCGTCATTCCCACAAGTTCAGCAGATCTTCTTATCCTTAACGTGGCAGTCGGTGGTGGAGTGGTTGCAAGAGTAGCAAATTCAACAAGGAGATATTTGTTTGAAGCATTCTGGCTCGATCTGCCTTGGGTTGATATAACAATAAGAGATAGCCAGACCGTCTGACAGGGCTCTGGCGACCATAGTGGTGTCAAGAAACGTAATCTTAAGCATTGATGAACATTGGATGTCTTTGTGATACTGTCTACCATGGCCCAGTCATTCTGCTCCTCAGTGGAAGACTTGAGTTCTTCGGTGGACAGGACCGTGATGATCCTGTCAAGACGTTTCAAGAACACTTATCTTTTAGTCCTCAAGTAAGAAGAGGTTGAGATAGCAAAGTCAAGTTCGTCAAGAGTCTTCATCGCTCTTGGGGTAAGGACTTTTTCAGCTTCCTCATCATCAATGAAGGTGACGAGGAAAACTTCTTTCATTGATGCAATGGCCGAGAAGTTGACCAGCAGACAGCTTTTTATGGCAGGCATCGTTGACGACACAGCTTTTGGGTTTTATCTTCACACGATGAGACATCGTGGAAGAGTAGTCACTTGGAAACACATATAAGTTCCGCTCCCCAACGGGGATCGTAGAGAGACTGGAAAGATGAGAGTCAGCTGCTGCGACTGCACAGGGCGAGGTCTACAGAGCGAATCGTGCGCTTGCTCTCAACTCTCTTGCCCAACATACTGGTTGGTGTGACGCCCATGTAACAGAGCACAGGACGATGTCATTCTTTCTCTAGTAATAAGAGAGGGTAGGCGCTGGTGTCTCGGTTGCCAGTGCCATCAGCTCACACAGTGAAGGACCTGTGTTTGAAGCCCGGAAGAGAGGAAACCTTTCCGCTATCAGGACTTACAGACCCGTCCATCAGGTTTTGTTTCCTGACCCTCACAAGTCACCTACTGACCTCTTATTCTCCGTTATCCTTTTAAACATTCTGACAACATCAAGGTAAGGGAACTTTTCCCACTACCTTTATCCTGTTGTTGCCAATCTTTGCTCAGCAGTCTCGCTTCTGATAGCTCACCTACTGATTCATCCTCAGAATCAGCTAGTCTATCTGCTTCCTGCGCAGGTCAGTCTATTGCTGCTCTTTACAAAGGGTGATGACCGCTGAGTCAAACATCTCTCGTCAGTGTTGTTTTACTTGTAACTTGGCATAGATTTATTACAATAATAATTTGCGCAACATGACCATTAGGAGAGAAATTACAACTACCCTGACCCCATCAAGGATAAAATTAGCCAAGTTAAGTAAGTTTATTCAGGTATACACAAATACATTTACATATATTATCATACATAGCAGCATGTGTGTAGAGAACCCTCCAGGATAACCCAAAAAAGTCAGACAGAGTGACTTATTTCCATTGGTATCCACTACAGGTGACCCTAGACTAGTTTAGTGCCTCGCATAAATACAAACCCTAATTTGGTACTTACAGTTCATCTCTATAGTGATGGAAGTGTGGACGTGGGTAGTGTGATTGCTGTTGGAGGCTCGGCACACCAGGACGGTGTGAAGGTGTGCACGGGTTAATTCTTCCAGGGTGAGTGTGTTGGTGACGGTGTGTGGGTGAGGTGTCTCATATGAGTCGTCAATCGTTTCTCCTTTCATCCACCAGGTGACCCGGGGGGGAGGTCGACCTGTGAGGAGACAGCAACAACTGAAGCTGAAATACAAACTATACTTGTATACGTAACAAACTCACAAAACACGCGAAGTTCTGATATAAAAATAATCAAAACGAAAGCCCAAGAAAATTAGTAGCAATGTGGTCCATGCATTTGCTTGGCCCAACGCTGTTTCTACTCAACCACAGAGCTTACAATAGGATAATTTTAAAACAAGGACTTTCATAACATGGTTGTACCAGCAGCACCAACTGTGACGTTGTTGTGCCAGCAACACCAGCTGTGCCATGGTTGCATCAGCAGCACCAACTGTGACATAGCTGTACCAGCAGCACCAACTGTGAAATGGTTGTACCAGTAGCACCAAATGTGACACAGTTGTCCAAACAGCACCAGCTGTGCCATGTTATACCATCAACACCAACGGTGACACATGCACCAGCAGCACCAACTGTAACACTACGGTCTCGTCCCACAACCTCAGACATCTTCATGGTACATCTATTCCCACGCTACACCCATGCCAAACAAGTTCAGTTTTAAAATCATCCTATTGTAAGCTCTGTTGCTTAGACATTATAATGTTGGAGTTTCTGAATGCCAGGACCACGGTTCGAGTCCCCGTCCATTCTTCTATTTATGGACTTGCGTCTTCGAAGAGTTGACACCTCACTTAACCTTGCTATAATAATCATTAATTTTTAATTCACCTTAAGCCTCCTAAACTTTTTTTAAGACAGTGTAAATTTACTTAGTTTTAATTGACTTCGGTTATATATATTTTTTCAGAATGTTCAGACTGGTTTTCGCCAATTAATTGCATGCGCAAATTTTCAGTGGGCTCTTTTTCGGCACAAATAACATTTTCTCTTTCAAGCCTAAATAGTTGTAAGAGAAGTGAATGCTCGGGTGTTGGCAAGAGGTGTGGGGTTAAAAGATAAAGAATCTAACAAAAAGTGGGAGTTGTCACAGTTGCTCTTTGCTGATGACACTGTGCTTTTGGGAGATTCTGAAGAGAAGTTGCAGAGGTTGGTGGATGAGTTTGTAGGGTATGTAAAATAAGAAAATTAAAAGTGAATATAGGAAAGAGTAAGGTGATAAAGATAACAAAATAATTAGGTGACGAAAGATTGGATATCAGATTGGAGGGAGAGAGTATGGAGGAGGTGAATGTATTCAGATATTTAGGAGTGGACATGTCAGCAGATGGGTCTATGAAGGATGAGGTGAACCATAGAATTGATGAAAGAAAAAAGGTGAGTGGTGCACTGAGGAGTCTGTGGAGACAAAGAACTTTATCCAAGGAAGCAAAGTGGGAATGTATGAGGGTATAGTCATACCAACACTCTTATATGGGTGTGAAGCATGAGTGGTGAATGTTGCAACAAGCAGAAGGCTGGAGCCAGTGGAGATGTCATGTCTGAGGCAATGGGGGGAGGGGAAGAATATAATGCAAAGAATTCGTAGTTTGGAAATTAGGAGGAGGTGCGGGATTACCAAAACTGTTATCCAGAGGGCTGAGGAGGGGTTGTTGAGGTGGTTCGGACATACAGAGAGGCTGGAACAAAATATAATGACTTCGAGAGTATATAAATCTGTAGTGGAGGGAAGGCGGGGTAGAGGTCAGCCTAGGAAAGGTTGGAGGGAGGTGGTAAAGGAGGTTTTGTGTGTGAAGGGCTTAGACTTCTAGCAAGCGTGCGTGAGCAGTGTTAGATAGGAGCGAATGGAGACAAATGTTTTTTAGGACTTGATGTGCTGTTGGAGTGTAAGCAAGGTAACATTTATGAAGGGTTTCAGGGAAACAGGCAGGCCGGACTTGAGTCCTGGAGATGGGAAGAACAGTGCCGGCACTCTTAAGGAGGGGTGTTTATGTTGCAGTTTTATAACTATAGTGTAGACACGCCTCTGGCAAGACAGTGATGGAGTGAATGATGATGAAAGTTTTCTTTTTCGGGCCACCCTGCCTTGGTGGGAAACGGCCGATGTGTAAATAAAAATAATAGTTCGTTAATAATAATAAAATTCGCTAGGCTCATGTTGTTTGTAGGATCGATGGCTCAGTTGATAAGGTGACATGTACATTGTGTGGCCTCTTGAGGTGGGATAATGTGTCGTGGGGCCGAATCCTGGTGTGTATTATACTCAGGAGAGCTGCATCAAACACGAAGACCAGATGTATCAGTCAGAAAATTATTAAGTTACTAAAACAACCAAGATTTTAAATTCAAAATATATAGAAAGCCCAGCAAATCTCTTTCCGTATATACATTGTTATTCGTCACAGCATGAGAGAGAGAGAGAAGTAGTATTCAGTATTGTCCTCCATGTTCTTGAGAGCCTCGGTGTTTGTAACCCAGATGACTGACCTCTGCTCACAACATTTGCTCACCGACATTATATGCTGCTCATTGTATGTCTTAATAACTACTCAAAATTCTTCAATTCATTAGAGGCTTTCCAGGAAATAATGACGTTTTGTCTTCAGAAATTAGGAAATAGTAATCATATTTGTTTTTTTGGTAGAAGGAAAACAGATAAGCTATTTTCATTTGCTAGCCTATTTTTATCTGTTAACTTATTTTTATTTGCTAGCCTATTTGATGGGCTTCAAATATTCAAATATAGATTTGATCAAATGAAGGCTCTGAGTGGGGCTCTTACGCAAGTCAGAATCCAAGTTCGTGTGTCTTCCTAGACGTTTCTCAGTTAAGATTCTATGAGCTTCTCTCAAGTATATTCTACTTCTCTGGATCGTTGGAGAACACTGACCTACGTAAACCAAATGCATCTTTATGTTCGTATAGTGTTAATACCGGAAACACCTTTATATTATAGCAGTAGACTGAGTTATGCTGGTAGCTGGTTGAATGTCCTCAATTACTGTGGATTAAATTACAATAAGCAAATAGACATCAGATCAGTTAGAGGATGGTCTCAGTACCACTTCTTCTCTTAGTTGTTCATTCTCTGCCAGGAATTACTATCCGAGATTTCATGCATGTGAAGAATAATTTCAGACCTGATTAACCCCTTAAAACCAATTCCACGGATTCCATGCATCTATATGGATCAAAACTGACAGTGAAAGACGCCGATATATACCAGAGCTTCAAAAACTGCTGAAGATGCTACCATCTTGTTATATAAGTCTATTAAGAAAATTAATATATTCCTACTCGTCCAGCACTCCATTAAGTAATGATTTAGGGTTTATAATACTCAATTTGAGCCCGAAACTCTAGAGCCTAAAATCTTCAAGGATTTAAGTCTACAATCTTACTAACCCAAAGGATTATTAGACACTGATCGGGGGCGTGATTCAGATCAATCCACCCCACCACAGAGTGAGAGAAAGAGAGAGAGAGAGAGAGAGAGAGAGAGAGAGAGAGAGAGAGAGAGAGAGAGAGAGAGAGAGAGAGAGAGAGAGAGAGAGAGAGAGAGAGAGAGAGAGAGAGAGACAATGACCGAATTCTTTTTTATTCTTACCTCCATTGACTTCACAAGTGAGAGACAAGGAGTCTCCCTCGTTGTAAGGGCCTACCATGGTCCAGACTGGAGGTCCTCCCTGCTCGGTGAGAATGATAGGGTCGTGTGGAGGAACTGCCAGGGAGAACAAAGTCATAGTTAACAAAAAAACGCACAATACCGTGACTGGAACAATACACACACAACCCGCACATATAAAAAAGAGAGGAGCTTACGACGACGTTTCGGTCCGACTTACAAAGTCACACTAACACGAAGGACAGGAAGAAGGGGTATTTATAGGCAGGCAGACAGGGAAGGGCACAAGAAAGTGGTGGAGGGGTAATAATGGAGGTAGTAGTGGTAGTAGAAGTAGTAGTGGAGTCAGTCATAGTCTAGGAAAGGAGCACTGCAATGAAGCTGGCGACCCACATAGGGTAAGGACAACAACACAGAGGGGGAAAAATGAAATTAAAATAAAATAAAGAAGGACAAATACAAGGCAAAAGAAAAGAAAGAAAACACAGAGGAGAAAGGAGAAAGAGGAGAAGGGGAAGGAATCAGGTTAAGTCACGGGTGTTCTGAAGTTTGCCTTGTATTTGTCCTTCTTTATTTTATTTTAATTTCATTTTCCCCCCTCTGTGTTGTTGTCCTTACCCCATGCGGGCCGCCAGCTTCATTGCAGTGCTCCTTTCCTAGAATATGACTGACTCCACTACTACTACTACTTCCACTACCACTACTACCTCCATTATTACCCCTCCACCACTTTCTTGTGCCCTCCCCTGTCTGCCTGCCTATAAATACCCCTTCTTCCTGTCCTTTGTGTTAGTGTGACTTTGTAAATGGTCCAAGTCGGACCGAAACGTCGTCGTAAGCTCCTCCCTTTTTTATATGTGCTGGTTGTATGTGTAAAGTCATAGTTATTTGGTTAATTAGATTTAAAGCATATCGATTACACGAGGGTCTGCTGCATGTCACATGCACATCAGTCAAAGTTACTTGAGCATCTAAAAAAGTGAGGAAACACTCACTATATGTACACTAAGAAATACAGACATACCTTGTGGCTCAGTTATTCAATAATAGACCATATCGACAGTATGCAAATAAGACAGAATGCGGGTTATGACGTTTTATTGGGAACACGTTTCACCCACCAGAAACTGGATCAATTCAAACGGGCAACAACAATACCTGGGAATGTAAATGGGTCATAGAGAGATCCTGAGGTGAAAGAATGAAATCATGCAGTCACAGTGTGTAGCCAGCAGAGTGAGGTTAGATGATCGCAGATTCTCGTACTGGGAGAATAAATTAGCCTGCAGTCAGGATGATAACAAATTCCCACTCTAGACAGCATACTCCACCAATATTCAAAACTCTAAACCTACTCACCGTAGAAAGTATTCATACCTATTCTTGTGCCTATTACATACATAAAACTCTACATGCTAATATCAACCCTCCGCTCAAAATTCTCCTCAACAACTTTAATAGGTCCCATGTCCACAACACAAGACACAGATCAATTTTTGACATACCCCGAGTCCATACTAACCAATGTAAAAATTCTATGCACATAAAGGGCCCCAGAATCTGGAATTCATTACCTGTAAATATTAAGTCAACCTTGTCTGAAAATCAGTTAAAGACTCTTCTCAAAAATCACCTACTCACCCTAAACTAAATACACATACTGTAAACTACTTTCTAAAATGCTCGATGTATTTTCATTAAGATTATCTCAATTTTATATTACCATCCTCCTAAACACTTCTTACAATTTAATATCATCATATTGTTATTTTAACAGTATGATATCATCATATTGTAATTTGAAATAAAATATATAACTAGAATTAACTCAATCTATTTCTCTAGTATTATGTACATAGTTTATAAATCATTATATTGAATTGCCCGTAATGCCATGGCATGCCAGTGGCTCTCATTGCATTTCAGTTTTATAATTGTTACTACCAATATCTATGTAAACTTGCAAAGAAATAAAATTTACTTTACTTTACTTTACTTTAGAATGAGGTTAGATGATGGCAGCGTCTCGTACTGGGAGAATAAACATGTCTAAAACTGGATGATCCTGAATTTTTACATATATTATAGGTTGTGTCTATACCTGCGGACTCAAGACATAATTTGCTGGGACTGTCACTTTTTTAGGTAATAAGTAATACTTCTGGGTAGCTCATGATGTAGTTCTCAGAGTTTCTGTGTAAATTGCGTTCATTTTCAGTGCTGTCGCTTCGACAGGCGTTAATATGTTTTTTAACTATGGTATCTACTTCTCTGGAGAGTTCACCGACATATATTTTTCACAGCCTACACAAGTTATGATATAAATGATAGCACTGGTGTTCATAGCCTTTTAGGGTTTTAGATACAATGTTGAGGACTTTTAATGTTGGCTGTAGCTAAGGTATTAGGAAGACTGTTGATGTTTTGTTGACGAGGAGTGCAGTGTATCTGCTGGGTGTTGTGTGGTAGAGGAGTGCAGTGTATCTGCTGGGTGTTGTGTGGTAGAAGGCAGTGTATCTGCTGGGTGTTGTGTGGTAGAGGATTGCAGTGTATCTGCTGGGTGTTGTGTGGTAGAGGATTGCAGTGTATCTGCTGGGTGTTGTGTGGTAGAGGAGTGCAGTGTATCTGCTGGGTGTTGTGTGGTAGAGGAGTGCAGTGTATCTGCTGGGTGTTGTGTGGTAGAGTAGTGCAGTGTATCTGCTGGGTGTTGTGTGGTAGAGGAGTGCAGTGTATCTGCTGGGTGTTGTGTGGTAGAGGAGTGCAGTGTATCTGCTGGGTGTTGTGTGGTAGAGGGCAGTGTATCTGTTGGGTGTTGTGTGGTACAGGATTGCAGTGTATCTGCTGGGTGTTGTGTGGTAGAGGAGTCAGTGTATCTGCTGGGTGTTGTGTGGTAGAGGAGTGCAGTGTATCTGCTGGGTGTTGTGTGGTAGAGGATTGCAGTGTATATGCTGGGTGTTGTGTGGTAGAGGAGGACAGTGTATCTGCTGGGTGTTGTGTGGTAGAGGAGGGCAGTGTATCTGCTGGGTGTTGTGTGGTAGAGGAGGGCAGTGTATCTGCTGGGTGTTGTGTGGTACAGGAGTGCAGTGTATCTGCTGTGTGTTGTGTAGTAGAGGAGGGCAGTGTATCTGCTGGGTGTTGTGTGGTACAGGAGTGCAGTGTATCTGCTGGGTGTTGTGTAGTAGAGGAGGGCAGTGTATCTGCTGGGTGTTGTGTGGTACACGAGTGCAGTGTATCTGCTGGGTGTTGTGTTGTAGAGGAGGGCAGTGTATCTGCTGGGTGTTGTGTGGTACAGGAGTGCAGTGTATCTGCTGGGTGTTGTGTGGTAGAGGAGGGCAGTGTATCTGCTGGGTGTTGTGTGGTACAGGAGTGCAGTGTATCTGCTGGGTGTTGTGTGGTACAGGAGTGCAGTGTATCTGCTGGGTGTTGTGTGGTACAGGAGTGCAGTGTATCTGCTGGGTGTTGTGTGGTAGAGGAGGGCAGTGTATCTGCTGGGTGTTGTGTGGTAGAGGAGTGCAGTGTATCTGCTGGGTGTTGTGTGGTAGAGGAGTGCAATGTATCTGCTGGGTGTTGTGTGGTAGAGGAGGGCAGTGTATCTGCTGGGTGTTGTGTGGAAGAGGAGTGCAGTGTATATGCTGGGTGTTGTGTGGTAGAGGAGGGCAGTGTATCTGCTGGGTGTTGTGTGGAAGAGGAGTGCAGTGTATCTGCTGGGTGTTGTGTGGAAGAGGAGTGCAGTGTATATGCTGGGTGTTGTGTGGTAGAGGAGGGCAGTGTATCTGCTGGGTGTTGTGTGGTAGAGGAGGGCAGTGTATCTGCTGGGTGTTCTGTGGAAGTGGAGTGCAGTGTATATGCTGGGTGTTGTGTGGTAGAGGAGGGCAGTGTATCTGCTGGGTGTTGTGTGGTACAGGAGTGCAGTGTATCTGCTGGGTGTTGTGTGGTAGAGGAGTGCAGTGTATCTGCTGGGTGTTGTGTGGTAGAGGAGTGCAGTGTATCTGCTGGGTGTTGTGTGGTACAGGAGTGCAGTGTATCTGCTGGGTGTTGTGTGGTAGAGGAGTGCAGTGTATCTGCTGGGTGTTGTGTGGTAGAGGAGTGCAGTGTATCTGCTGGGTGTTGTGTGGTACAGGAGTGCAGTGTATCTGCTGGGTGTTGTGTGGTACAGGAGTGCAGTGAATCTGCTGGGTGTTGTGTGGTAGTTCAAGATGAGTAGGATAATATATTGTGGGTATTAAAGTTCACTGAAAACTTGATTGATATAATTACCCTCTTCTTCGAGGGATACGGCAGTGACAGAGATTCTCTGTGCTCTTAAGAAGACTCCACCAATGATCCCACTCTTGATTCTATCGTCGTGGTGTGAAAAATAATGTAGATTCTTTATATTTGTCAGTTTTCGGTAGACTGACATCAAGTTTATCGCCATATTTTCGTATCAGTACGTCTAGGAAGGGAATGTACCAGCTGTTGTTTTTCTTCACTGAACTTAATGGAAGATTCCACTGAACTGATGTTGAGATTCTGGTGTTTAGGCGTCGGGGGACAACGTTTAGGATATCGTCGACGTATCTTAGCTATGTTACTCCTTCTGGGATGTGAATTTTTCGTCTCTTTTCCTACAGATGTTTCTTGTATAAGGAGGCCATGACAACAGTATAAGGAGGTCATGACAACAGTATAAGGAGGCCATGACAAAAGTATAAGGAGGTCATGACAACAGTATAAGGAGGCCATGACAAAAGTATAAGGAGGTCATGACAACAGTATAAGGAGGTCATGACAACAGCATAAGGAGGTCATGACAACAGTATAATGAGGTCATGACAACAGTATAAGGAGGCCATGACAACAGTATAAGGAGGCCATGACAACAGTATAAGGAGGTCATGCCAACAGTATAAGGAGGCTATGACAACAGTATAAGGAGGCCATGACAACAGTATAAGGAGGACATGACAACAGTATAAGGAGGCCATGACAACAGTATAAGGAGGCCATGACAACAGTATAAGGAGGCCATGACAACAGTATAAGGAGGCCATGACAAAAGTATAAGGAGGACATGACAACAGTATAAGGAGGCCATGACAACAGTATAAGGAGGTCATGACAACAGTATAAGGAGGTCATGACAACAGTATAAGGAGGCTATGACAACAGTATAAGGAGGCCATGACAACAGTATAAGGAGGCCATGACAAAAGTATAAGGAGGACATGACAACAGTATAAGGAGGCCATGACAACAGTATAAGGAGGTCATGACAACAGTATAAGGAGGTCATGACAACAGTATAAGGAGGCCATGACAACAGTATAAGGAGGTCGTGACAACAGTATAAGGAGGCCATGACAACAGTATAAGGAGGCCATGACAACAGTATAAGGAGGCCATGACAACAGTATAAGGAGGCCATGACAAAAGTATAAGGAGGACATGACAACAGTATAAGGAGGCCATGACAACAGTATAAGGAGGTCATGACAACAGTATAAGGAGGTCATGACAACAGTATAAGGAGGCCATGACAACAGTATAAGGAGGTCATGACAACAGTAAGTGGTGAGCCCATGGCCATGTCGAAAGACTGCTTATTCATGGCGTCTTTAAACGATGAATATTTGTAATTGATACATAATTCAGTGACATCAATGAAATCTTGTGCGTGTAGATATAAATTTAGACAGTCATGAATGTTTGCATAAAGAAAACCAGTGGCTTGAGTGGTTGGCTTCCCAGTGAACAAGAATGTCACGTTGAAACCTGTTAAGATGATCTCCAGAGTGAATACCATCAATCAGAATCATTCATAATCTCAGAAATCTTATCAAGGCTTGTTCTCCCAGTGCAGTATTGACATTGCATTCACCTAACCTCACTTACTGTGATGGCTACACACATGAGACTATGCACTACAACCACAGGGGAAGCTGATCTTTCATTCAACTCCCCTGTGGTTGTTTAGTATCTGATATTGGTTGTCTGCAATTATTACATGAGTCTATATTACCTCATTCATTCACCTCTCTACAATCCATGTCAATACTCAACTCTTCTTCTCTGTGTGAAGTGAGTCCCTGACGGGCGAAACGTCTTCACAATAAAATGTTATAACCCAAATTTCGTGTCATATTTACATGGAATAAGTATATTAGTTAATACACGAGCAGAACTGTGCTCGAATTGCATAGACTTCAGTACTAAAGATCTGTTTCACTGCTTTATTTGTGTTCACTAAATTCTAGTTATTTGGATCAGCCATTTATTCTTTCACTTAAAATATTTCTTTTATAATATATATATATATATATATATATATATATATATATATATATATATATATACGCACTGAGAAGGTGCGTATCTACATACCATGAATATAGTTTACGTTATAACTATATTCCATATTCCCGCAGCTCGATCGCTAGCGCACTCAGCTCACACACTGAGGTACGGCTGGAAAGCATTAGGGACGTGTTTCCATAAGACACCTGCTGTGTCAGTGTTAGTGGACTGGTGTGGGTCGCATCCTGGGACAAAACTGACCTAAATTGCGGGAAATGCTCAGTATAACAAGGGGCTTTCTATATAGTAGTATGTCATTGATGTCAGCTATGGTCTGTATACCATGTACATGTACTGGTAGTAAATATAGATATTATTATTATTAATGTGAGGTTCAAGGAATAATGATGCTATCAGTGGTCGCAGCTTTTGTTTTAAAAAAATTTCATTCACTCCAAAGAAAAAGTTTCCTATTATTTTTTACAGATTTTGATTAATCTAGATTATTATTGCATATGAAAATCTATAGATTTTTTTTTTACTATTAATGTACAGTATTTCGCTTATTTACTAAACATTTTCCAGATCTACCAGAACATGTGGGTTAAGGTAATAGTCAGGGTTTTCCTAATGTGAATCCAAAGGTTTCGATAAGTGGCAGGTGTTTGATTTGCAGGTGTTTGATTTGCAGGTGTTTGATCTGCAGGTGTTTGATCTGCAGGTGTTTGATCTGCAGGTGTTTGATTTGCAGGTGTTTGATCTGCAGGTGTTTGATCTGCAGGTGTTTTATTCATTTTCGATAATGACTTTTTTCTGGAACTGCAACAAGAGTACGTATTAGACATACCAGTACCTTACTACAACAAGAGTATGTTAGACATACCAGTACCTTACTACAACAAGAGTACGTGTTAGACATACCTGTACCTTACTACAACAAGAGTACGTGTTAGACATACCTGTACCTTACTACAACAAGAGTACGTGTTAGACATACCAGTACCTTACTACAACAAAAGTACGTGTTAGACATACCTGTACCTTACTACAACAAGAGTACGTGTTAGACATACCAGTACATTACTACAACAAGAGTATGTTGGACATACCAGTACCTTATTACAACAAGAGTACGTGTTAGACATACCGGTACCTTACTACAACAAGAGTATGTTAGACATACAAGTACCTTACTACAACAAGAGTATGTTAGACATACCTGTACCTTACTACAACAAGAGTACGTGTTAGACATACCTGTACCTTATTACAACAAGAGTACGTGTTAGACATACCAGTACCTTACTACAACAAGAGTATGTTAGACATACCAGTACCTTATTACAACAAGAGTACGTGTTAGACATACCTGTACCTTACTACAACAAGAGTATGTTAGACATACCAGTACCTTACTACAACAAGAGTATGTTAGACATACCTGTACCTTACTACAACAAGAGTACGTGTTAGACATACCTGTACCTTATTACAACAAGAGTACGTGTTAGACATACCAGTACCTTACTACAACAAGAGTATGTTAGACATACCAGTACCTTACTACAACAAGAGTATGTTAGACATACCTGTACCTTACTACAACAAGAGTATGTTAGACATACCTGTACCTTACTACAACAAGAGTATGTTAGACATACCAGTACCTTACTACAACAAGAGTACGTGTTAGACATACCTGTAACTTACTACAACAAGAGTATGTTAGACATACCAGTACCTTACTACAACAAGAGTTCGTGTTAGACATACCTGTACCTTACTACAACAAGAGTACGTGTTAGACATACCTGTACCTTACTACAACAAGAGTACGTGTTAGACATACCTGTACCTTACTACAACAAGAGTATGTTAGACATACCAGTACCTTACTACAACAAGAGTTCGTGTTAGACATACCTGTACCTTACTACAACAAGAGTACGTGTTAGACATACCTGTACCTTACTACAACAAGAGTATGTTAGACATACCTGTACCTTACTACAACAAGAGTATGTTAGACATACCAGTACCTTACTACAACAAGAGTACGTGTTAGACATACCTGTACCTTACTACAACAAGAGTACGTGTTAGACATACCTGTACCTTACTACAACAAGAGTATGTTAGACATACCAATACCTTACTACAACAAGAGTACGTGTTAGACATACCTGTACCTTACTACAACAAGAGTATGTTAGACATACCAGTACCTTACTACAACAAGAGTATGTTAGACATACCAGTACCTTACTACAACAAGAGTATGTTAGACATACCTGTACCTTACTACAACAAGAGTACGTGTTAGACATACCTGTACCTTACTACAACAAGAGTATGTTAGACATACCTGTACCTTACTACAACAAGAGTACGTGTTAGACATACCTGTACCTTACTACAACAAGAGTATGTTAGACATACCAGTACCTTACTACAACAAGAGTATGTTAGACATACCTGTACCTTACTACAACAAGAGTATGTTAGACATACCTGTACCTTACTACAACAAGAGTATGTTAGACATACCAGTACCTTACTACAACAAGAGTATGTTAGACATATCTGTACCTTACTACAACAAGAGTATGTTAGACATACCTGTACCTTACTAAAACAAGAGTATGTTAGACATACCTGTACCTTACTACAACAAGAGTATGTTACACATACCTGTACCAAACTGATCCTCTCCACTGACAATCTTATTTTTTGGTATATTTTATTAGATTCACTACCTATTTAATGAAATAAAGAAAATCTATATTAAATTGTTTCTTCAGAATCGATAATGGTCTATGATGGACCGAAATAGTGAATTTGTCTAACTGGGATAATGTGGCTCTTATTCCTAATGGATTAGTTCAATACTTTGTTCAAATATCCTGGGCCATTTCTTACTGTCGGCTCACTTGAACGTGTTATTAGTGACTCAGGTTCACTTAATTATAAACTGCCTCCCAACAATATTCTTTGGAAACTCACGTTGTCACACACAATTAATCCTCTGTTTTGGTCATTTCGTTAACGTCTTTGATCCTCTTCATTTTCTCTTTAACATTTAGTTTCCTTTTACATAGATGAAATTAAAATTTGGTTCTGATCTTCGCTTAGTCATTTTTTTTAGCATTTTCTCTATATTTAAGAGAGCGTTTGTTTCGTCTGGGAATCAGTGTTAAGGTGCTGGAGTAGGTAAGGTGCTGGAGTAGGTAAGGTGCTGGAGTAGGTAAGGTACTGGAGTAGGTAAGGTGCTGGAGTAGGTAAGGTGCTGGAGTAGGTAAGGTGCTGGAGTAGGTAAGGTGCTGGAGAAGGTAAGGTGCTGGAGAAGGTAAGGTGCTGGAGTAGGTAAGGTGCTGGAGTAGGTAAGGTGCTGGAGTAGGTAAGGTGCTGGAATAGGTAAGGTACTGTAGAAGGTAAGGTGCTGGAGTAGGTAAGGTGCTGGAGTAGGTAAGGTGCTGGAGTAGGTAAGGTGCTGGAGTAGGTAAGGTGCTGGAGAAGGTAAGGTGCTGGAGTAGGTAAGGTGCTGGAGAAGGTAAGGTGCTGGAGTAGGTAAGGTGCTGGAGTAGGTAAGGTGCTGCAGTAGGTAAGGTGCTGGAGTAGGTAAGGTGCTGGAGTAGGTAAGGTGCTGGAGTAGTTAAGGTGCTGGAGTAGGTAAGGTGCTGGAGAAGGTAAGGTGCTGGAGTAGGTAAGGTGCTGGAGTAGGTAAGGTGCTGGAGTAAGTAAGGTGCTGGAGAGGTAAGGTGCTGGAGTAGGTAAGGTGCTGGAGTAGGTAAGGACTGGAGCAGGTAAGGACTGGAGAGGTAAGCTGGAGAGGTAAGGTGCTGGTAGGAAGGTGCTGGAGGTAAGGTGCTGGAGTAGGTAAGGACTGAGTAGGTAAGGTACGGAGAGGTAAGGTGCTGGAGGTAAGGGCTGGAATAGGTAAGGCACTGGAGAGGTAAGGTGCTGGAGAGGTAAGGGCTGAATAGGTAAGGTGCTGGAGTAGGTAAGGTCTGGAGTAGGTAAGGTACTGGAGTAGGTAAGGTGCTGGAGAGGTAAGGTGCTGGAGAGGTAAGGTGCTGGAGTAGGTAAGGTGCTGGAGTAGGTAAGGTGCTGGAGTAGGTAAGGTACTGGAGTAGATAAGGTGCTGGAGTAGGTAAGGTGCTGGAGTAGGTAAGGTGCCTGAGTAGGTAAGATGCTGGAGTAGGTAAGATGCTGGAGAGGTAAGGTGCTGGAGTAGGTAAGGTGCGGGAGAGGTAAGGTGCGGAGTAGGTAAGGTGCTGGAGTAGGTAAGGTGCTGTAGTAGGTAAGATGCTGGAGTAGGTAAGATGCTGGAGAAGGTAAGGTGCTGGAGTAGGTAAGGTGCTGGAGTAGGTAATTTGCTGGAGTAGGTAAGGTGCTGGAGTAGGTAAGGTTCTGGAGTAGGTAAGATGTTTGAGTAGGTAAGATGCTGGAGTAGGTAAGGTGCTGGAGTAGGTAAGATGCTGGAGTAGGTAAGATGCTGGAGAAGGTAAGGTGCTGGAGTAGGTAAGGTGCTGGAGTAGGTAAGGTGCTGGAGTAGGTAAGGTGCTGGAGTAGGTAAGGTGCTGGAGTAGGTAAGGTGCTGGAGAAGGTAAGGTGCTGGAGTAGGTAAGGTGCTGGAGTAGGTAAGATGCTGGAGTAGGTAAGGTGCTGGAGTAGGTAAGATGTTGGAGTAGGTAAGGTGTTGGAGTAGGTAAGGTACTGGAGTAGGTAAGGTGCTGGAGTAGGTAAGGTGCTGGAGTAGGTAAGGTGCTGGAGTAGGTAAGGTGCTGGAGTAGGTAAGGTGCTGGAGTAGGTAAGGTGCTGGAGTAGGTAAGATGTTGGAGTAGGTAAGGTGCTGGAGTAGGTAAGGTGCTGGAGTAGGTAAGATGTTGGAGTAGGTAAGGTGCTGGAGAAGGTAAGGTGCTGGAGTAGGTAAGGTGCTGGAGTAGGTAAGGTGCTGGAGTAGGTAAGGTGCTGGAGTAGGTAAGGTGCTGGAGAAGGTAAGGTGCTGGAGTAGGTAAGGTGCTGGAGTAGGTAAGATGCTGGAGTAGGTAAGGTGCTGGAGTAGGTAAGATGTTGGAGTAGGTAAGGTGCTGGAGTAGGTAAGGTACTGGAGTAGGTAGGTGCTGGAGTAGGTAAGGTGCTGGAGTAGGTAGGTGCTGGAGTAGGTAAGGTGCTGGAGTAGGTAAGGTGCTGGAGTAGGTAAGGTGCTGGAGTAGGTAAGATGTTGGAGTAGGTAAGGTGCTGGAATAGGTAAGGTGCTGGAGTAGGTAAGGTGCTGGAGTAGGTAAGGTGTTGGAGTAGGTAAGGTGCTGGAGTAGGTAAGGGGCTGGAGTAGGTAAGGTGCTGGAGTAGGTAAGATGTTGGAGTAGGTAAGGTGCTGGAGAAGGTAAAGGTGCTGGAGTAGGTAAGGTACTGGAGTAGGTAAGGTGCTGGAGTAGGTAAGGTGCTGGAGTAGGTAAGGTGCTGGAGTAGGTAAGGTGCTGGAGTAGGTAAGGTACTGGAGTAGGTAAGGTGCTGGAGTAGGTAAGGTGCTGGAGTAGGTAAGGTGCTGGAGTAGGTAAGGTACTGGAGTAGGTAAGATGCTGGAGTAGGTAAGGTGCTGGAGTAGGTAAGATGTTGGAGTAGGTAAGGTGCTGGAGAAGGTAAGGGGCTGGAGTAGGTAAGGTGCTGGAGTAGGTAAGGTGCTGGAGTAGGTAAGGTGCTGGAGTAGGTAAGGTGCTGGAGTAGGTAAGGTTATGTTGATATTAGCTGTGTTCAGCATTTCTATGTTCATTGCAATTATGGCTGTTCATTGATATACAAGCAGGAACAATGTCCTTAAGATATACACTTAAGAGAGAAGAAATCTTTCGTCTTGAGGGCTGTTAAAATACTTAAGATCAGAACTACGTACCATGACTGGTTTCTGCGGATATGGATATATTTCTGAATAAGTTTTTTAAATTAAATCACTGGAGCGCACCTGTACACTACCAGGAGCAACTTTCTGTAGCAACTCACTGATGACTGTGAGGTTGGTTCTGGCGTTCCTGGTGGGACTCTTCTTGAAGTCGACGCGGCACCGGTACAGACCCTCGTCACTGGCCCTGACGTTGTCTAGGACGAGCGATGCTGGCGACGATTGCAAGTCGAAGTGGCCACGTCCTCCCAGCGTCTTCTCGTCCGCCCAGTTCCTTGCGTCCAGGAGACTGTGCTTCCGCGAGTCGTAACTGGGAGGGAGAGGGAATATTATTATATACGAGTGTGCGGGAAGTCTGTGGTGGCAACAACCGCAGAAAGATTCTAAACTATTCTACATGAATTTCATGGTGAGCACAACTGTAGTCAGGAGTTAAACTTTTTTAAATGAGAGAAATTGTGGAAACTACCACAGCTTGCTGCTACGCTATTATATAAAAGTTACATTGTGGGAATGAACTATATTCCATAAGAGAAAGTGGGTTTCTTAGACAATGTAATGAATTACGTCAGCCTGATCTAGATGATTACAAACAACGAGGAAATCGTCGAAACTTAAAAGATTTACTCTCAGTTGAGTTGAAGTTACAATTAAGTTTAAATTACCACACACCTGGGAAACAAAAACTTGTAACGTTTCGGTCCGTCTTAGGCCGCTTTGTGACTACCTCATTTTCCAAATAGGACCAAAACCTCATCATAAGTTACTGTCTGTTATGTGTGGATGTTTTCTGTACTGTGCCAGTCTTGTGTCTTATGAATCTCTACCTTCACTCAAGATGCAAGTGTCAGAGGCACTGTTGAAAACTGTTTTAGCAAAATAAATACTACCGCTTCTCTCATCCCTCGTCTGTTCATTAAATTTGTTCTTAGACCCATATTTAGAAACATCAGCCTTCTTGTAAGTAAATATTTTAAATTCTTTCCACGCTGTCACCAATCTTCAATATTTATACTTATTCTCATCACTTAGGTCTTATCTGTGATCACGTTCAGCTACATTGTAAACACCATTCTAAATTCCTCCATTAACGTCTCAGAAATTACCTTCAGAATCTTGCAACAACAGTATGTACCGAACAAACACTTGCAACAACAGTATGTACCGAACAAACACTTGCAACAACAGTATGTACCGAACAAACACTTGCAACAACAGTATGTACCGAACAAACACTTGCAACAACAGTATGTACCGAACAAACACTTGCAACAACAGTATGTACCGAACAAACACTTGCAACAACAGTATGTACCGAACAAACACTTGCAACAACAGTATGTACCGAACAAACACTTGCAACAACAGTATGTACCGAACAAACACTTGCAACAACAGTATGTACCGAACAAACACTTGCAACAACAGTATGTACCGAACAAACACTTGCAACAACAGTATGTACCGAACAAACACTTGCACCAACAGTATGTACCGAACAAACACTTGCAACAACAGTATGTACCGAACAAACACTTGCACCAACAGTATGTACCGAACAAACACTTGCACCAACAGTATGTACCGAACAAACACTTGCAACAACAGTATGTACCGAACAAACACTTGCAACAACAGTATGTACCGAACAAACACTTGCAACAACAGTATGTACCGAACAAACACTTGCAACAACAGTATGTACCGAACAAACACTTGCAACAACAGTATGTACCGAACAAACACTTGCAACAACAGTATGTACCGAACAAACACTTGGAACAACAGTACCGAACAAACACCACTTCTCACTTTTGATCATAAATATTTTTTTCTAGAACTTCAGCGAGTATTTTATCCCGCCAGGATTCACTTCCCTTATTGTCTCATCTATAGAAATATTAAACAAAGATATATTACACATTCCAATTTATAGTTTTCTTTTTCTGGAAAACATTTCTCTTTTTTTCCATTAAACACTGATCAGTGAGTCACTTTAAACGACCTCACAGTAAGTAATATACTTTCAGCACTATGCACATAGACGTATTATTCACTCTCTCGAATCTCTATTCAAAATCATAAAAAAACTCATTTGCCTTACATAAAAGATACTGCTGACTTATGATTTTCTGGAAACACTCGCTCTAAACATCTTGTATTTCTCAATTTACATTGTTCCTCTTCCATCAGACTCTTACTTTATCAGCATTCTTCTGCTTCCACTTCACTATCAACACGACTTATTAAGAAAAAAATCAACCTTTATAACCACCACAACGACTTCTCCACCTGCTGCAGCACCCTCGTCCTGCTGCTTCCTGAACGAAGCAGCAGAACACTGGTAATCCCTGACGGCTCAGCAGAGGACACAGAGAGTCGCGGAAGTCCTCCAGAAAAGGCCTTGGTAATTTTGTATTGAGGTGATCGTGCCATCACTCGTTACTCACATGGCAGTAAGGGAGGGAGATGGTTTTCTTGCCTTGGTTCTTCAAGTGATGTAAATAGTTTAGAGAACCGACAAGTTGAAGAATGAGACACTTGTCCAACATTTAGGAATCTTAATTAAGGAAACATTTCGGTAGCCAGTGACTTTATCAGTCCATTACAGAGAGGAACGGTGGAGTTTGGGGTAATCAATTCCTCAGCCTGGAGTTGATGTGTTTACTCCATCAAGATTGATGGAGTGAACAAATCGACTCCAAGCTGAGGGACTGATTACCTCAAACTACTTATCTTCCATCGCTCTCCTCTGCTTTACTGAACTTAATGTCTGTCGACGAAGCAATGAAATGGGTAATAAATTAAACTGTCAACAAATATCCACTTAGAATTACACATGTCTCTACAAGTTTAACCTTTAACGATAATTTATCTTCTGTAGATGAATTTTACCGTGTGTTTGTTCTCTTAGTTTGTTCTGTTTTGTATTTTATTTTGTAATGAATTGTTAGGAAATATTTACTGGTAATGACAAACATAATTTTGAAGGATAAAACGACAAGTATGTATTCCATAGCACGAAAATACTTACCCCCCTTATCCTTAACCCCAGTAAGTTAATATACACAGATTATCCTTAACCTCAGTAAGTTAATATACACAGACTATCCTTAACCCCAGTAAGTTAATATACACAGATTATCCTTAACCCCAGTAAGTTAATATACACAGACTATCCTTAACCTCAGTAAGTTAATATACACAGACTATCCTTAACCCCAGTAAGTTAATATACACAGACTATCCTTAACCCTAGTAAGTTACTATACACAGATTATCCTTAACCTCAGTAAGTTAATATACACAGACTATCCTTAACCCCAGTAAGTTAATATACACAGATTATCCTTAACCCCAGTAAGTTAATATACACAGATTATCCTTAACCCCAGTAAGTTAATATACACAGATTATCCTTAACCCCAGTAAGTTAATATAACACAGATTATCCTTAACCCCAGTAAGTCAATATACACAGACTATCCTTAACCCCAATAAGTTAATATACACAGACTATCCTTAACCCCAGTAAGTTAATATACACAGACTATCCTTAACCCCAGTAAGTTAATATACACAGATTAGTGTGTATTTCTGCGTTTATACATTGGAAAGTATGTACATCTTTAAGTGTAAATATACTAAGAAGTGCGTAACTCTGTGAATATTTGTAGAGAAGAGGTAATCTTTCAGTGAATATAAATCAAGGAGTGTGTATCTCTGAACGTATATTTGATAAGAGTTTGCCTTATAAGTATAACTGTTGGTGAGAGACGCAGTCGATTATCCAACGCCTTTAGCATTTGCAAAATAACGTAAGACGTAGATTTTTACAATGTGAACCACCGCATTTAAGACACTGATTTTTGCAATTTTGCTATTGCCTTGTAATATGTAAATATAGGTTAATACAGATTAACCTAACTAGTCCTAACCAAACTCAACCATTAAGGTGCATGGGTAGAGGTGTGACAGACACAGGGTAGAGGTGTGACAGATACAGGGTAGAGGTGTGGCAGACACAGGGTAGAGGTGTGGCAGACACAAGGTAGAGGTGTGGCAGACACAGGGTAGAGGTGTGGCAGACACTTGGTAGAGGTGTGGCAGACACAGGGTAAAGGTGTGGCAGACACAGGGTAGAGATGTGGCAGACACAGGGTAGAGGTGTGGTAGACACAGGGTAGAGGTGTGGCAGACACAGGGTAGAGGTGTGGCAGACACAGGGTAAAGGTGTGGCAGACACAGGGTAGAGGTGTGGCAGATACAGGGTAGAGGTGTGGCAGACACAGGGTAAAGGTGTGGCAGACACAGGGTAGAGGTGTGGCAGACACAGGGTAAAGGTGTGGCAGACACAGGGTAGAGATGTGGCAGACACAGGGTAGAGGTGTGGTAGACACAGGGTAGAGGTGTGGCAGACACAAGGTAGAGGTGTGGCAGACACAGGGTAGAGGTGTGGCAGACACAGGGTAGAGGTGTGGCAGACACAGGGTAGAGGTGTGGCAGACACAGGGTAGAGGTGTGGCAGACACAGGGTAGAGGTGTGGCAGACACAAGGTAGAGGTGTGGCAGACACAGGGTAGAGGTGTGGCAGACACAGGGTAGAGGTGTGGCAGACACAGGGTAGAGGTGTGGCAGACACAGGGTAGAGGTGTGGCAGACACAGGGTAGAGGTGTGGCAGACACAGGTTAGATTTGTGGCAGACACAGGTATGGTACCACATGACTTTATTCACCAGTTGTTCCATACCTGTAGATGGGGGCTCCGACACCATCCTTGTACCAGAGTACCAGTACTACACGGTCGCTGGAGTCTGCTGTTGCCACGTCACACGGCATCTCTGCTCGACCTCCCTTCACCACGTCAACCATGAACAACGGCCCAGCTGAAGGAAGGAAAGAAAGTAAATCGTGTAAATATTAGTGTTAATGTAATTGTATATACGCATTTGTAGGTACACACATTAGTCAGTTATGGTAGTGTCTGACCTCTAGTGCCTGGTGATACTCTTGTAACTGTGTATAGTTTTTGCCTCCACCTTCATCTAGTATGTCCCATTCCATCATCAGCCTGAGACCTTGCGTCTCATCTGCGTCAACACACACACACACACACACATTACTTATGTGTTTAGTTTTCCAATTTATAGGCGCATAAAAAGAGGTGAGGGTCATCTTATGAATCAGTATACTGACATTAAGAGGGACGTTAAAAAGGGGATAATAAAAGGTAAACGGGACTACGAAATTAAAGTTGCTAGGGATTCGAAAACTAACCCAAAAAGTTTTTTCCAGGTGTATAGAATAAAAGTTAGAGATAAAATAGGTCCCCTTAAAAATAATTATGGGTATCTTACTGACAAAGAGAATGAAATGTACTCTATTTTTAATAATTATTTTCTCTCGGTTTTCACTCAGGATGACACTAATAATATCCCAGTAATTAGATTTTTTAGTGGGCCTGAAGAAGATAAATTATGTAGTATCACAGTCACTAGCGAAATGGTTATCAAACAGACAGACCGTTTGAAGCAAAATAAATCGCCGGGTCCTGATGAGCTTTTTGCAAGGGTTCCTAAGGAATGCAAAATGGAACTCTGTGAACCCTTAACTAACATTTTTAACCTATCTCTTCAAACAGGTGTAGTGTCTGATACGTGGAAGCTGGCTAATGTAATTCCTATTTTTAAAGCAGGGGACAAGTCGTTACCGTCAAATTACCGCCCAATAAGTCTAACCTCAACTGTAGGCAAATTACTAGAGTCAATTATAGCTGATAATATAAGAATCCATGTCGATAGGCATAATTTGATTAATGATACTCAACATGGATTCACCAGGGGCCGTTCCTGCCTAACTAATTTATTAACTTTTTTCAGTAAGGGTTTTGAGGCTGTTGATCATGATAAAGAATTCGATATTGTTTATTTGGATTTTAGTAAGGCTTTTGATAGAGTACCACATCAGAGACTTTTAAAGAAAGTGGCTGCTCATGGCACTGGGGGAAAAGTGTTGTCATGGATTGAGTCATGGCTCACCAATAGGAAGCAGAGGGTGTGCATAAATGGGGTTAAATCTGAGTGGGGATCTGTAACAAGTGGCGTTCCACAGGGATCGGATTTGGGTCCGTTGTTATTTATAATATATATCAATGACCTTGACGAGGGAATTACTAGTGATATGAGCAAATTCGCCGACGACACGAAGATAGGTAGGGTAATTGATTCAAACATAGATGTCATAGAACTTCAGGAAGATTTAGACAAACTTAATTCGTGGTCAGAAAAGTGGCAGATGCAGTTCAATGTAGATAAATGCAAGGTTCTGAAGCTCGGGAGTGTCCATAACCCAAGCACTTATAAGTTAAATAAAGTAGAACTTAGCCATACAGATTGCGAGAAGGACTTGGGGGTGATGGTAAGCAGCAACCTTAAACCAAGAAGCAATACCTAAGCGTACGTAATAAGGCAAATAGTGTTAGCAACAGAAGTCCAGAGGTTATATTACAGCTTTATACATCATTAGTATGGCCTCACCTAGATTACGCAGCTCAGTTCTGGTCTCCATATTACAAAATGGACATAAATTCGTTAGAAAACATTCAGCGTAGAATGACTAAATTAATACATAGCATTAGAAATCTTCCTTACGAAGAAAGATTGAAGACCCTTAAATTACATTCACTTGTAAGACGTAGAATGAGGGGAGACATGATCGAGGTATACAAGTGGAAAATGGGTATTAACAAAGGGGATATAAATAAGTTCTTGAGGGTATCTCTCCAAGAGAGAACCCGCAATAATGGATTCAAGTTAGATAAGTTTAGATTTAGAAACTAGCTCCCCGAGCTAGTAGATGTTATGTTGAACCGGTGAACGAGGTAAGGTGGTAGAGTCACTTTGCTCCTGACTCTCCTACGGGTAAGTAATCAACCTCTGGCATTATCAAGTTGGCCTTTGACTTTCTTTTCAATGTAACCAGTATTGCCATAACCTATGGTAACCTCAACCATATAACCAGTGTTGGGTCGCTCTAGTGTTGTGGCGCTATGAGTAGAAGGTAACACACAGATTCTGGTTCAACCTGACGGCTCAGTAGTTGTATCACGTCTTGGCAGCCCCCAAGACAGTCTTACCTAGGCAACACAACACGTCTTGGCAGCCCCCAACACAGTCTTACCTAGGCTACGACAACACGTCTTGGCAGCCCCCAACACAGTCTTACCTAGGCTACACAACACGTCTTGGCAGCCCCCAAGACAGTCTTACCTACGCTACGACAACACGTCTTGGCAGCCCGCAAGACAGTCTTACCTAGGCTACGACAACACGTCTTGGCAGCCCCCAAGACAGTCTTACCTAGGCAACACAACACGTCTTGGCAGCCCCCAAGACAGTCTTACCTAGGCTACTCAATACGTCTTGGCAGCCCCAATACAGTCTTACCTAGGCTACTCAATACGTCTTGGCAGCCCCAAGACAGTCTTACCTAGGCTACTCAATACGTCTTGGCAGCCCCAATACAGTCTTACCTAGGCTACTCAATACGTCTTGGCAGCCCCAATACAGTCTTTCCTAGGCTACTCAATACGTCTTGGCAGCCCCAAGACAGTCTTACCTAGGCTACGACAACACGTCTTGGCAGCCCCAAGACAGTCTTACCTAGGCTACGACAACACGTCTTGGCAGCCCCCAAGACAGTCTTACCTAGGCTACTCAATACGTCTTGGCAGCCCCCAAGACAGTCTTACCTAGGCTACACAATACGTCTTGGCAGCCCCCAAGACAGTCTTACCTAGGCTACACAATACGTCTTGGCAGCCCCCAAGACAGTCTTACCTAGGCTACACAATACGTCTTGGCAGCCCCCAAGACAGTCTTACCTAGGCTACACAATACGTCTTGGCAGCCCCCAAGACAGTCTTACCTAGGCTACACAACACTGGCAGTTGACAACTGCTGCATGGGATGTCTTCTTTAATCTGTACCACCTAGCACGTCTGTACAGAGCTCAGATCCCAGTAAGCTCCAGACACCTGCCTTCCATTGTTAGCATTGTTCACATAATTTATTCTATTACTTTTCATAATAACCTCAGTTAGGATTAATAATCCTTTTTATGGTTTATATAATAAAGATATGCAAGATTCTGATCCATATCCTCATTAACAGATATCCAGGATGTTATCCACGTAGGTCACACAACACGAGGAAAGCAGAGACGTGAGTGTTTATCCAGTGAGGCATCTATTATACAGAGAAACCAATGGAAGTGATATAAATGGACCAGCTACATCGGTTAATTGTCAAGCCCGCCTCCTGTCAGATGTCAGAAATATTACAATTAACAACCAGATATCACCTAAAGAACAGTCGAAAAGAGGTACAACTTGCCGCCATGGCGCCAGGGTAAGTCCACCTGCTCTCAACACCTGCTCTCAACACCTGCTCTCAACACCTGCTCTCAACACCTGCTCTCAACACCTGCTCTCAACAATCAACCAGCATCCAAAACACTATCTATGCGACCTGATCGCATGACCTCTCATATATTCACATAACGTTACATAGAATATTATAACATGCCATCACAGGCGTAACACACCTGGCAATTCACTCCTTCAATAATGAACTCACAACCTTGTGTCACGTTGCATATCTTTATTTCCTGTACACGGAAAAATAGTAATAGTAATAATAATAATACTAGTACTACTACTACTACTACTACTACTACTACTACTACTAATAATAATAATAATAATAATAATAATAATAATAATAATAATAATAATAATAATAATGCCATGGAGATATATGGTATAAAATACCGACACAATGGAAAAGTAATGCAATCGTTTATTGACTATGTTTTGCCCACACAGTGGGCTTTATCAAGTCACAAATATATGAAGAATGTTGGGGAGGTTGAATTGGAAACGGACCTGCAAGTAGATCTGTTAGTGACTTGATAACGCCCACTGTGTGGGCGAAACGTTGTCAGTAAAGGATTGAAGTATACTGCAGTTGTGGTCATTTTTCCATAATAAAAATGGTAATTTTAGTAAACATGATAATCGTTATAAAAATGTTTTTAAGCAGAGTCTGACAAAAGTTGGCTCGGTGGTTATTAATACTCTGTTTTATATTTTTCATGGATTCACTTTACCATAACAATGAAAAATGTATTCTACTTATTAATGCTAACTAATTTAAATGTTTTTGTTTTATGGGGTCACATTTTATCAAGAGTAATGGAGTGGACAGATGATCTCCAGGCTGAGGGACTGATTACCTCAAACTCCTCATCTTCCTTCCACCTTTCTTCTCTGTATTGCTCTGAGGAAGCCACGGGCTGGCTAAACATTTACACTATAATGATACCCAAAAACTGCACACGTCTTTCATTCATGAACTTGTCTCTTTTCTAAAATATATAATGAGTTAGTAAGATTATTCCTTGCGTAGCCTTGGGAAAGGGTTGGATAAATATTTCCGTTTTAGGTTTGGGTTTGAGAAGGACTTGCCTAGTATGGGGCAGTCAGCCCATTGCAGTGTTCCTTCATTATGTTCTTGTCTCTCTATTGACTGAGAAAAATCTTTAAATTGTTGTTCGCTACTTTGCAAACTTCCTTGTTTTTTTTTGTGAGCTCTCCTCTCTCTTTTGTCAGTGGAAGAACCTGGTCCATCACTGGAATCCTTCTTCTGGTGAATAACCTGGTCCACCACTGGTCCACCACTGGTCCACCACTGGTCCACCATTGGTCCATCACTGGTCCACCACTGGTCCATCACTGGTCCACCACTGGTCCATCACTGGTCCATCACTGTAATCATTCTTCTCTTGAATAACCTGGTCCATCACTGGTCCACCACTGGTCCACCACTGGTCCATCACTGGTCCACCACTGGTCCATCCTTCTTCTGGTGTTACCGTAAAGCAGTTTAGGTTCAGACTTTGCATAGGTTACTTTTTTATTCTCCAACCGTTGTGCAACCTCTCTTCTCACCTCTGCTTATTCGCTCGTGGCTCTTCTACTTACTACTTTGCTCTCGTCTATCTTTTGTTTTCTATAGTTTTTCTATGCTCTTAATCATCTTGTTTCTGCCCCTCTGCACCTTTAGTTACAATAAGAGCTCTTTCTGTCTTGACTGTTTTCACTTTTTCTGGGTATGAAGATCCTCCATCTCCTGACACTGTCCACTTAGTTATTGCATCTAATCCCTTTAGTTTCTTTCCCATTTCCTTTCTCATTGCACTGCATACAGAAATTATCTCATTCCATCTTCAAAATTCTAGTTTCTAGCTTCCTCCACCCGTCGGTTAGCACCGAGGGCTCACATATTCTCTTTCTTCTGTGTCAGATGTGATCGCAGTAAACACTGGATCCACTCTTCTGGGTTATCTCCCTCTCCCTCTCTCTCTCTTGACAGGTCCTTAACATCCTGATAGATAAAGTTTTACCTAACGAAACTCCATCAATAGGTTGGATAATTATTTTGGTTTAGGTTTGAGAAGGACCTACCAAGTCTGGGTCAAAAGGCCTGCTGCTGTGTTTCTCCTTTCTTATGTTTTTATCAGTTTATCCCTCTACATTTCTGATCCCCCCCATGCGGGTCAAAGCTCCCCCAGTCCAGTTTTCATGGTTTAAATCACTCACGATAAGAAGTTTTTCTTTAGATTATGTGATTTCTTTGCTGTTTCTGCTTCTCCAATGCTTTATTGTTTCTTGACATACTTGCTCAGGTGTGGGTTTCATACTGGTTCTGCATATTCCAATATGGGCTGATATGTGACGTATAAAGTGTCGAGAACAACTCCTTGCTAAGGTTTCTGAAAGCTAATCTTGGATCTGGCAGACTAGCGTTTGCTGCGGGAATTATTCATTGATATGCTCGGTACAATGCTCACCCCAAGATCCTTTTACTTGAGTGAGTTTTGCAGCTTTGCTTCCGAGCCTGTACTCCGTTTCTAAACTTGTTTGTCGATCTCCACTCTTCATAACTTTGTTTTTTTCTGGGGTTAAATTCCAGTAGCCACTTGCCAGACCAAACCTGCAGCCTATCCACGTCCATTTGCACTCTTTCCTCGTCTACTCGTGTCCTCATTGCTTTCACATCTGTCCCTTCCTGCATGTTATTCACGGAACAGCAAACTGTACCGGTCCTAGTAGTGATCCTTGGGGAACCCCACTAGTCACACGCGCCCATTCCAACAACTATTTCGGGAACATTCACACGTTGTTTCCTTCCTGTTAGGTATTCCTTGATCCACCGTAGGAGCTTCCCTGTTTTCCCTGCTTGTTCCTCTAGCTTTCGTGAGGCACTGTGATGCTGTGTGTGACGGTGTGTGTGACGGTGTGTGTGACGGTGTGTGTGACGGTGTGTGTGACGGTGTGTGTGACGGTGTGTGTGACGGTGTGTGTGACGGTGTGTGTGACGGTGTGTGTGACGGTGTGTGTGACGGTGTGTGTGACGGTGTGTGTGATGCTGTGTGTGACGGTGTGTGTGACGGTGTGTGTGACGGTGTGTGTGACGGTGTGTGTGCATGACTATGCATATGTGTGTTTATGTATAGACTCACATGTGGGGTGTGATGAACTACCAGTTATTTTATCATTTTCCATCATTCTCCATAAAAGAACATTTAATCTAGAAAAACATTGAACGAATTAATTCGTCATGAAAGTGCGTTATGCAACACAGCACAACACAGCACAACACAGCACAACACAGCTTCGGTAAATAACATTTACGCGAATTATATCAAAATTAATTATTTTGTTCTCACAAACGTCAAACAAAAAAAATATGCCATGATTATTTTAATGCAATGTTTGAGTATTTCATGCATACATAAGTTCACCTCGTGTAAATATGAAACGGCATTGTGAAAAATACAAACAGTGTCCGTGTCGCACTGGAATTAAACTAATTTGTGTATGTGTTTGTCTGTGTGTGTGAGTGTGTGTGTGTGAGTGAGTGTGAGTGTGTGTGTGTGTGTGTGTGTGTGTGTGTGTGTGTGTGTGTGTGTGTGTGTGTGAGTGAGTGTGAGTGTGTGTGTGTGTGTGTGTGTGAGTGAGTGTGTGTGTGTGTGTGTGTGTGTGTGTGAGTGAGTGTGAGTGTGTGTGTGTGTGTGAGTGAGTGTGTGTGTGTGTGTGTGTGAGTGTGTGTGTACTCACCTAATTGTACTCACCTAATTGTGGTTGCAGGGGTCGAGACTCAGCTCCTGGCCCCGCCTCTTCTCTGTCCGCTACTGGGTCTCTGCTCTCCCTGCTCCATGAGCTTTATCATACCTCGTCTTAAAACTGTGTATGGTTCCTGCCTCCACTATATCTTTCTCTAGACTATTACACTTCCTGACTACTCTGTGGCTGAAGAAATGCTTCCTAACATCCCTTTGACTCATCTGAGTCTTCAGCTTCCAGTTGTGTCCCCTTGTTTCTGTGTTCCCTCTCTGGAACATCCTGTCACTGTCTACCTTGTCGATTCCCAGCAGTATTTTGTATGTCGTTATCATGTCTCCTCTGACCCTTCTTTCCTCCAGTGTTGTTAGTCCTATTTCCCTCAACCTTTCTTCATAGGACAGACCCCTGAGTTGTGGAACTAACCTTGTCGCAAACCTTTGCACTTTCTCTAGTTTCTTTACGTGCTTGACCAGGTGTGGGTTCCAGACTGGTGCTGCATATTCTAGTATGGGCCTGACGTACACGGTGTACAGTGTCTTGAACGATTCCTTGTTAAGGTAACGGAACGCTAATCTTAGGTTTGCCAGTCGCCCATATGCTGCCGCAGTTATCTGGTTGATGTGTGCCTCCGGAGACGTGCTTGGCGTTATACTCACCCCAAGGTCTTTCTCCTTTGCCGAGGTTTGTAGCCTTTGTCCGCCTAGCCTGTACTCTGTCAGCGGTCTTCTTTGCCCTTCTCCGATCTTCATGACTTTGCATTTGGTGGGATTGAATTCGAGAAGCCAGTTGCTAGACCAGATGTCAAGCTTGTCCAGGTCTGTTTGAAGTCCTGCTTGGTCCTCCTCCGATGTGATTCTCCTCATTAATTTCATATCATCTGCGAACAGAGACACTTCTGAGTCTATCCCATTCGTCATGTCATTTACATATACCAAGAATAACACTGGTCCTAGGACTGACCCCTGCGGTACGCCGCTCGTCACAGTCGCCCACTGTGATACCTCATCAAGCACCATGACCCGTTGTTGCCTCCCTGTGATGTATTCCCTGTGTACTCACCTACTCACCTAGTTGTGGTTGCAGGGGTCGAGTCAAAGCTCCTGGCCCCGCCTCTTCACTGGCCGCTACTGGGTCACTCTCCCTGCGCCATGAGCTTTATCATACCTCTGCTTAAAGCTATGTATAGAGCCTGCCTCCACTACATCGCTTCCTAAACTATTCCACTTCCCGACAACTCTGTGACTGAAGAAATACTTCCTAACATCTCTGTGATTCATCTGAGTCTTCAACTTCCATCTGTGTCCCCTTGTTGTTGTGTCCCATCTCTGGAACATTCTGTCTCTGTCCACTTTGTCAATTCCTCTCAGTATCTTATATGTTGTTATCATGTCTCCCCTATCTCTCCTGTCCTCCAGTGTCGTCAGGTCGATTTCCCTTAACCTCCCTCGTAGGACATACCCCTTAGCTCCGGGACTAGTCTTGTTGCAAACCTTTGCACTTTCTCGAGCTTCTTCACATGCTTGGCTAGGTGTGGGTTCCAAACTGGTGCTGCATACTCCAATATGGGCCTAACGTACACAGTGTACAGGGTCCTGAACGATTCTTTATTAAGATGTCGGAATGCTGTTCTTAGGTTTGCTAGGCGCCCATATGCTGCAGCAGTTATTTGGTTGATGTGCGCCTCAGGAGATGTGTCTGGTGTTATACTCACCCCAAGATCTTTTTCCTTGATTGAGGTTTGCAGTCTCTGGCCCCCTAGGCTGTACTCCGTCTGCGGTCTTCTTTGCCCTTCCCCAATCTTCATGACTTTGCACTTGGTGGGGTTGAACTCCAGGAGCCAGTTGCTGGACCAGGCTTGCAGACTGTCCAGATCCCTTGTAGTTCTGCCTGGTCCTCGTCCGATTGAATTCTTCTCATCAACTTCACATCATCTGCAAACAGGGACACTTCGAGTCTATTCCTTCCGTCATGTCGTTCACAAATACCAGAAACAGCACTGGTCCCAGGACTGACCCCTGTGGAACCCCGCTCGTCACCGGCGCCCACTCTGACACCTCGCCACGTACCATGACTCGCTGCTGTCTCCTGACAGGTATTCCCTGATCCAATGTAGTGCCTTCCCTGTTACCCCTGCCTGGTCCTCCAGCTTCTGCACTAATCTCTTGTGTGGAACTGTGTCAAACGCCTTCTTACAATCCAAGAATATGCAATCTACCCACCCCTCTCTCTCTTGCCTTATCGCTGTCACCCTGTCGTAGAACTCCAGTAGGTTTGTGACACGGATTTCCCGTCCCTGAAACCGTGTTGGCCGTCGTTGATAAGCTCATTCCTTTCTAGGTGCTCAACCACCCTTCTCCTGACTATCTTCTCCATGACCTTGCATACAATACATGTCAGTGACACTGGTCTGTAGTTTAGTGCTACGTTCCTGTCTCCTTTTAAAAATTGGAACTACATTTGCTGTCTTCCAAACCTCAGGTAGTTGCCCTGTTTCGATAGATGTGTTGAAGATCGTTGTTAGGGTACACATAGCTCCTCTGCTCCCTCTCTCAGGACCCATGGAGAGATGTTATCTGGCCCCATCGCCTTTGAAGTATCTAGCTCAGCTTAGTAGCCTCTTCACTTCCTCCTCATTTGTGTGTATTGTGTCCAGCACTTGATGGTGTACCCTACCTCTCCTCCTTTCTGGAGGCCCTTCTATCTCCTCTGTGAACACCTCTTTGAATCTCATGTTGAGCTCCTCACACACTTCCCGGTCATTTCTTGTGACCTCCCTCCTACCTTCCTCAGCCTGATCACCTGGTCCTTGACTGTTGTTCTCCTCCTGATGTGGCTGTACAGCAGCTTTGGGTCAGATTTGGCTTTCGCTGCTATGTCATTCTCGTACTGTCTTTGGGCCTCCCTTCTGATCTGTGCATATTCATTTCTGGCTCTACGACTGCTCTCCTTATTCTCCGGGGTTCTTTGCCTTCTGTACCTCTTCCATTCCCTTGCACACTTGGTTTTGGCTTCCTGCACCTTTGGGTGAACCATGGGCTCATCCTGTCTTTTTCGCTTCTCCTGTTACCCTTGGGTATAAACCTCTCCTCAGCTTCCTTGCAAATTGTTGTCATATATTCCATCATCTCGTCTACTGACTTCCCTGCCATCTCTCTGTCCCACTGAACTCTGTGCAGGAAGTTCCTCATGCCCACATAGTCACCTTTCTTGTAGTTTGGCTTCATTTGTGCAGCCCTTCCTGCTTCCCCTCCACTTGTAACTCTACTATGTATTCGAAACTTAGAACCATATGATCACTGGCCCCAAGGGGGCTTTCATGTGTGATGTCCTCAATATCTGCACTACTCAGGGTGAATACTAGGTCCAGTCTCGCTGGTTCGTCATTTCCTCTCTCTGGTAGTGTCCCTTACGTGTTGGTACATGAGATTTTCCAGTACCACCTCCAGCATCTTAGCCCTCCACGTTTCTTGGCCCCATGTGGCTCCAAGTTCTCCCAATCAATTTCCTTATGGTTGAAGTCACCCATGATCAGTAGCTTCGCCCTGCTCGCGCGAGCCCTTCTGGCCACTTCTGCCAGAGTGTCAATCATCGCTCTGTTACTCTCATCATACTCTTGCCTTGGCCTCCTGTGTGTGTGTGTGTGTGTGTGTGTGTGTGTGTGTGTGTATGTGTGTGTGTGTGTTTGTGTGTGTGTGTGTGTGTGTGTGTGGGTGTGAGAGGTGGGTGTGTGTGTGGGTGGGTTGGCGGGTGTGTGTGTGTGTGTGTGTGTGTGTGTGTGTGTGTGTGTGTGTGTGTGTGTGGGTGTGAGGGGGGTGGGTGTGTGTAAATTCACCTAGTTGTGGTTAACGGGTCGAGTCACAGCTCCTAGCCCCGCCTCTTTGCTGGCCTCTACTAGGTCACTCTTCCTGCTCTGTGAGCTTTATTATACCTCTTCTTAAAATTATGTATGGATCCTGCCTCCACTACATCACTTCCCAAACTATTCCACTATATTTCCTAACATTCCTGTGATTCATCTGAGTCTTCAATTTCCAACTGTAACTCCTTGTTGTTGTATCCCATCTTTGGAACATCCTGTCTCTGTCCACCTTGTCGATTCTTCTCAGTATTTTGTATGTCGTTATCATATCTTCCCTATCTCTCCTGTTCTCCAGTGTCGTCAGGTCGATTTCCCTTAACCTCTCCTCGTAGGACCAGTCTAGTTGCATAACTTTGCACTTTCTCTAGTTTTCTTGCGTTCTTGGCTAGGTGTGGGTTACAAACTGGTGCTGTATATTTCAATATGGGCCTAACGTACACGGTGTACAGGGTTCTGAACGATTCCTTATTAAGATGTCGGAATGCTGTTCTTAGGTTTGCTAGGCGCCCGTAAGCTGCCGCAGTTATTTTGTTGATGTGCACCTCAGGAGATGTGCATGGTGTTATACTCATCCAAAGGTCCTTTTCCTTGAGTGAGGTTTGTAGTCTCTGGGCTGGGTTGAACTCCAGGAGCCAGTTGCTGGACAAGGCCTGCAGCCTGTCCAGATCCCTTTGTAGTTCTGCCTGGTCCCAGTCCGATTTAATTATTCTCATCAACTTCACATCATCTGCAAACAGCGACACTTTGGAGTCTGCTCCTTTCGTCATGTCGTTCACAAATACCATGACGCGCTGTTGTCTTCCTGTCAAGTATTCCCTGATCCATTGCAGTGCCTTCCCTGTTATCCCTGTCTGGTCCTCCAGCTTTTGCATTAATCTCTTGTGTGGAACTGTGTCGAACGCCTTCTTACAGTCCAAGAAAATGCAATATAAACACCCCTCGCTCTCTTGTCTTACTTCTGTCACCCTGTCATAGAACTCCAGTAGGTTTGTGACACAGGATTTCCCGTCCCTGAAACCGTGCTGGCTGTCGTTGATAAGCTCATTCCTTTCTGGTGCTCCACCACTCTTCTCCTGATAATCTTCTCTATGACTTTGCATACTATATATGTCAGTGACACTGGTCTGTAGTTGAGTGCTTCGTGTCTGTCTTCTTTTTTAAAAATTGGGACTGCATTTGCTGTCTTCCATACCTCAGGTAGTCATTCTTTTCTATAGATGTGTTGATGTGGTACACATAGCTCCTCTGCTCCACCTATCAGGACCCATGGAGAGATGTTATCCGGCCCCATCGCCTTTGAGGTATCTAGCTCGCTTAGCAACCTCTTTACTTCCTCCTCGGTTGTATGTATTGTGTCCAACACTTGAAGGTGTACTCCACCTCTCCGTTTTTCTGGAGTCCCTTCTGTCTCCTCTGTGAACACTTCTTTGAATCTCATGTTGAGTTCCTCACATACTTTACGGTCGTTTCTTGTGACCTCCCCTCCTTCCTTCCTCAGCCTGATCACCTGATCCTTGACTGTCGTTTTCGTCCTGATGTGGCTGTACAACAGCTTCGGGTCAGTTTTAGCTTTCGCTGCTATGTGTGTGTGTGTGTACTCACCTATTTGTGCTCACCTATTTGTGGTTGCAGGGGTCGAGTCACTGGCCCCGCCTCTTCACTGATCGCTACTAAGTCCTCTCTCTCCCTGCTCCCTGCCCTTGAGATATAAGCTTCACCGCAAGGGCTAAATCTGCCGTTGCCATGCAGAAGCTCTACTGACGAAGGTGAGCTTCCATGAGCACATACAAGAGAAGAATATCTCTCAGCAAATACACTTTAAGGTAATGTGATGAAGAGTCATTATGAACGTCTGGCAGCTTGATTCTCTACATTATGACGCAGTTGTCATGCAACATAGACTGAGAGAAAATATTTTAAATCATATGCGCTATGAAACTGCACTCGCAAATTTATTTGAATTATCAATTACATGAAATCATTATGAAAGTCATAAAAGCATGAAATTTGAAGAGATCAGAGCATTCGTCTATGATTGGCACCAATAAAATCAGTAATAAACTAAAGAGAAGAATAAACAAAAATAGGCTTTGTAAAGTTGATTACCAAACGCACACTAAAAAAAAGAACTTTAGCCACAATAAAACTAATAAAGACAAAAACTACTATGACCTGTGCAAACATTTTATATTTTTTCTAAGTGAAAAAATCTTAGAAACGTGAGATTTATAACACTGGTCTAGTATATAGAATTCAATTAGAAATAGCACTAAGCATATCATTTCCTTTAAATTTTCATCTGATCTGATTAAGATTCTTCAGATTTTCTAATATATAATTTTCTTATTTTATGCTTATTTGCCCCTGCGTCCTAAATAACACGAAACAGACCAATTAATTTCTTACCCAATTTGGCATCGGAAGAAAATCTTACGTAAATTAGTTAACGTCACTTCAAGAATTATTTAAATAATTGTTGGCTGTGAAAGAGAATTTCTCACTCTTGTAAAGTCAGCTTTAGCTTTTTCTAACTCTTGTAAAGTCATCTTTAGTTTTTTCCTAACTTTTGTAAAAAGAGCTTTACTTGTTTCTAACTATTTTAAAGTCCCTTTAGCTGTTTCTTTTAAAGTCAGCTTTAGCTGTTTATTTTAATGTCAGTTTTAGCTTTTTCTAACTCTCGTAAAGTCAACTTTAGCTTTTTCTGACTATTGTAAAGTCTGCTTTAGCTGTTTCTCTTAAAGTCAGCTTTAGCTTTTCTAACTCTTGTAAAGTCAGCTTTAGCTTTTCTAACTCTCGTAAAGTCAACTTTAGCTTTTTCTGACTATTATAAAGTCAGCTCTAGCTATTTTTCTATACTTTATTTTACACGTCTCATAAATTTTGTGAGACTCACATTTCTTAGACGTCTGATGATGATCATTGTAATTTAGAGAAGTTGAAGAACAGTGCAAAAATCACTTGCAGTTCTTCCCTCGTCCACCATGAAGAACGAAATGACTTTCACCACCTGAAACTTTACCTCTTGAGTTTCAAGCACATTGAACACATTACCCAGCTTCGTCCCACTTGTTCTTATTTAGATCACCCATTATTTAGATCACCCATTATTTAGATCACCCATTATTTGGATCACCCATTATTTGAATCACCTATTATTTCGGCTTTCCCATTATTTGGATCACCTATTATTTGGATCACCCATTATTTGGATCACCTATTATTTAGACCTACCCATTATTTGGATCACCAATTGTTTGGATCACCAATTATTTGAATCACCCATTATTTGGATCACCCATTATTTGGACCTACCCATTATTTGGATCACCAATTGTTTGGATCACCAATTATTTGAATCACCCATTATTTGGGCTACCCATTATTTAGATCTCCCATCATTTGGGTTACCCATTATTTGCATCACCCATTATTCTTCACTGGTTGCTAAATATCTGATATACTGTTGTTTGTGTGTTCCACTCCACTAGTTGTATTATGGGCTGCTTTATTGTATTTAATAATTGTGTATAATGTGCACATTTTATCACGTGATTACATTGAAAAAAAATAACTTCCATTATGTGAAACAAATGATTTTTATGTATCATAATTATTCACACGAGACTGGAAATAAACACAATACTTTGAAAGTGTTATCTACTATTACTATATACAAATGCGTTTTACTATGAGCTAAAGTCCTATATTTTTTTTAAAAGGTCTGTTACAAAATCATCACTCATGTGTATATCGAACAATATCAATCAGAACAACGGTTTTTACAACATAGGTGAACCCCTGGCCAGGAAGCGTCTTCATAGTTATCGTAAATAACAACATAGGTGAACCCCTGGCCAGGAAGCGTCTTCATTGTTATGGTAAATAACAACATAGGTGAACCCCTGGCCAGGAAGCGTCTTCATAGTTATGGTAAATAACAACATAGGTGAACCCTTGGCCAGGAAGCGTCTTCATAGTTATGGTAAATAACAACATAGGTGAACCCCTGGCCAGGAAGCGTCTTCATAGTTATCGTAAATAACAACATAGGTGAACCCCTGGCCAGGAAGCGTCTTCATTGTTATGGTAAATAACAACATAGGTGAACCCCTGGCCAGGAAGCGTCTTCATAGTTATGGTAAATAACAACATAGGTGAACCCTTGGCCAGGAAGCGTCTTCATAGTTATGGTAAATAACAACATAGGTGAACCCTTGGCCAGGAAGCGTCTTCATAGTTATCGTAAATAACAACATAGGTGAACCCTTGGCCAGGAAGCGTCTTCATAGTTATCGTAAATAACAACATAGGTGAACCCCTGGCCAGGAAGCGTCTTCATAGTTATCGTAAATAACAACATAGGTGAACCCCTGGCCAGGAAGCGTCTTCATAGTTATCGTAAATAACAACATAGGTGAACCCCTGGCCAGGAAGCGTCTTCATTGTTATGGTAAATAACAACATAGGTGAACCCCTGGCCAGGAAGCGTCTTCATTGTTATGGTAAATAACAACATTCCGTGGAGGTCCTTCTTAAATTCATCCTCTTCTTAGCATTCCTCACCTGACCCTTCACGTCACTATGCTTCCCATAAATACTCATGATAAGGCCCACTGTGTGGGCGAAACGATGTCAATTAAAGATCGTATTATACTGCATTTATGTCGGTTTTTCTATAGAAACGTGTACTCAACGTTGAGTTAGTTTCTGCATACAGTTGACTGGGATTAGAACACAGTTCTATAGTTTTGGTCATACTCAAATATGTGTTCCAGTACTAAGTCAGTAGAGCTTTATCACTGCATATTTAATGGAACAATCTTCACCTGGTTGTGCAACATCTCGAACATCGTCAATTAACTTCAAGGTTATGTTTGATAAGGTCTGAGGAATTCCTAACTGATGGACTACAAGACGATCAACATTGTTCAGTGATAACTAAATAACGTATTGATACCAGTGATAACTCATCACTGATTTACAAGTTGTTTTGAATCTAAATATGAATATAGTCTTGTTCCTGATTCTAGCGGAATATGACTTATATGATCACAAGTTCCTATTTTTTTCAAGTGACAATGGAAATGAATTCCTTTGCTTGTGTAGTACTCTCAATAATTAAGGTATTTCATTCTCAAAAATCAAGTGTGATTTTTTTCCTTCAGTTTTAGAAAATGAATGATTACTGTGGTGCTCATACCGACCCACTAGTCTGAAGAAAACACATATTCCATTCTGGCTTTAATGTAAGTATTGAAGAAGATCAGCTATGCATTGTGAATTCTCTCATTAGCAGCGGCAGTGAATAAAGTAATTTTGTCGTTTTATACAACATACACAAATTACTCGCACTTGGGAGAATGGAACTTATGACGACGTTTCTGTCCGATATGGATTATTAACTAGTGACACTCAAGTACGAAGGGAAAGGAGCCAGTATATATTACCCCTACTTCTACAATTATATTACCATCTCCTCTCGTTCTACTACTCCCTTCCCCTTCCCTTCACTCTTGAGTGTCACTAATTAATGATCCAAGTCTGACCGAAGTGTCATAAGTATCATTGTCCTGTGTGAGGGTTATTGATGTATTTTTATTTTTTATATAAGAAGCAACGATGACTCAACGAAGAACCACTGGTGTTGCGCTAGTCATTATGAGCTCTAAGATGGTCAGGGTTTGAAATAATAGTACGTGAATTTGCTCCTACAGAAGAGACCTACATAAAAACAGTAACACTTAAGAGATGACAATAGTTCGCTCAAGAAACAGTCATCGGAAAAGCCGTGTCCTATTGAACAACCATTGGTTGAGACAGTTGCGTGTTCAGAATGACTTCAGGAACCTTGGTGTGGCTGAGGACACCCGAGGTCATCTTGTGTTCTTCTCTGCAATAAAAGATGAAGTGGAAAAATCTTACTGTGGTAACATGACGTACCTAATGCCTGACTTTCAGAAAAACATAATAATAAAACTACGGATATTCGATGTTCATTTCCATTCTCCATATTCAAGAAACCTCCAGTTTTAACAAACAAGAACTGCAAGGCCTACCAGGTAAAAATTTAAGCAATTTGTCTTTATTTACAGTTGTGGTTGTTGGTTGCTTCTGAAGTTTGAGGAGAGGGTTGATGACGACTTAATGAGCTGAGATAGATTATTTTTTTGTATTTTTGTGTATGCAAAGTTTTCAGTAATTAACAGAGTTACTGAAAAGCTGGAAAACTCTGAAGTTTGTCTTTGCTTGACTATTCCCGCGACACTTTATAAAGCATCACTTAACGTATTTTCCATGCATGTCTCCACAACCCTCACATTCCACACCAGAGCTACAATATTCTGGACCTGCCTTCTTACTGCCGGTGAAACAGACATCATTCACCACATAAGGCCATGGTTACCCCCAGCATGCACTTAAAACCGAGGCACTTCATTTCATGGCATTTTTATATGCCTAAGTTAATTTGCCGTGTTACATTTACTGCAGAACTCTGGCAAGACAAACGTGGAGCTCAGACGTGGAGCTCAGACGTGGAGCTCAGACGTGGAGCTCAGACGTGGAGCTCAGACGTGGAGCTCAGACGTGGAGCTCAGACGTGGAGCTCAGACGTGGAGCTCAGACGTGGAGCTCAGACGTGGAGCTCAGACGTGGAGCTCAGACGTGGAGTTCTCACTCTGTGCTTTCACGAGTTTCTTAGTAAGTTTATTCAGGTATACACAGATACAGCTACATATTATTATTATAATTAAATTATAATCAAATAAAGCGCTAAACCGACAAGGGTCATCACAACAGTTACATAGATTATCATACATAACAGCATCTGTGTAGAGAACCTCAGATAACAAAGTCAAAGTGACTTATTTCCTTTGAGATTCTTTACATGTGTAGAGGATCGTCGTCAACCTCCTAACTGTTCGATCCAGTATACAAGATAATACTGACCGATATAAACACAACCTTCACATTTGCCTCCAAAAAACTACAAGATTTAAGACTGACTGAGTGAATTATCAGGAGTCAGGAGATCCTTGAACGGGAATGATGTTTTGAAGAGGTGGATCGTGACTGAAGGAATAAAATAACTTCTAAACCAATCAACAATCAGTCTTGCATGCTGCCTTATGGCACTGCTAAATAAATGACAAAGAGGATGTCTTGACCTTTCTAAACCTAGAAATTCAAAGCATAATGAATTAAGAAATGATGGAACTTGCATTTGTGCAGAGATAAGGAAAGTAAATTAATTATTCTTACTCTCTGACCATTTTTCTTCTTTACTAATGAATGCTGTTAATGGCGCACACGTCCACTACATTCCCGGCGCATCACTATTAAACATTTGGTGGGACTCTAACTGTTCTCAAACAATTTACGCAAAATCCGCAGGGAAATTCCCCCAGCAGCATGATCAGCTGATGTGTTCTTCCAAGTGAACATTGTTATGATAATCAATGATCTTTTCTGAAGTATTTTTCACACACCGTCAACGACTCTTTGCCCTTTTATTTTATATTATATTTTTTTCCTTAGTCCAAAAAGGAAAGTATATATGACATTTTTCTTCTCTACGTCACACACACATACACACACACACACACACACACACACACACACACACACACACACACATACACACACACACACACAGACACACATACACACACACACACACACACTCACACACACACACACACACACACACACACACATACACACACATACACACACACACACACACACACATACACACACATACACAAACACACACACACACACACACACACACACACATACACACACATACACAAACACACACACACACACACACACACACACACACACATACACGCCCCGATGGCATGGTGGCTAGCGCTCTTGCTTCACGCACGGAGGGCCCGGGTTCAATTCCCGGCGGGGCCGAAACATTTCGAAGTGTTTCGTTACACACACACAGACACACACACACACACACACACACGGAGGGAGGCCCAGAAACAGTACGAAAACGACATAGCATCGAAAGTCAAGTCTGACCTGAAACTGATGTACAGCCACATCAGAAGGAAGACAACAGTAAAGGATCAGGTGATAAGGCTGAGGAGGGAAGATGGGGAACTCACAAGTAATGATCAAGAGGTATGTGAGGAGCTCAACTCGAGGTTTAGGGAAGTATTCACAGTGGAGGAAGGAAGGCAGTTGGGTAGACAGGACGGGGTGCGTCACCAACAAGGGATGTATCGAGTGCTGGAGGGAATACACACATCTGAGGGGGAGGTGAAGCAGTTACTCAGTGACCTTGATACCTCAAAGGCAATGGGTCCGGACAATATCTCACCATGGGTCCTTCGGGAAGGAGCTGAGGTTCTGAGTGTGCCACTTACCAAAATTTTCAACACATCCCTTGAAACTGGGCAGCTACCTGAGATATGGAAAAAGGCCAACGTAGTCCCAATCTTTAAAAAAGGAGACAGAAAAGAGGCACTAAACTACAGACCGGGGTCACTTACATGTATAGTGTGCAAAGTCTTGGAGAAAATCATCAGGAAAAGAATGGTGGAGCATCTGGAGCAGAACAGGTTAATCAACGCCAGACAGCACGGATTCAGGGAAGGCAAATCCTGTGTAACAAACCTCCTGGAGTTCTATGATAAAGTAACAGAGATAAGGCAAGAGAGAGAAGGGTGGGTTGACTGCATTTTCTTGGACTGCAGGAAGTCCTTTGACACAGTTCCTCACATGAGATTAGTAAAGAAGATGGAAGACCAAGCGTGTATAACAGGAAGGGCACTGGAATGGATCAGGGAATACCTCACAGGGAGGCAACAACGGGTCATGGTGCGTGATGAGGTATCACAGTGGGCGCCTGTGACGAGCGGTGTACCGCAGGGGTCAGTCCTAGGACCAGTGCTATTCTTGCTATATGTGAATGACATGACGGATGGGATAGACTCAGAAGTGTCTCTTTTCGCAGATGATGTGAAATTAATGAGGAGAATCACATCGGATGAAGACCAAACAGGACTTCAAAGCGACCTGGACAAGCTTGACACCTGGTCTAGCAACTGGCTTCTCGAATTTAACCCCACCAAATGCAAAGTCATGAAGATCGGAGAAGGGCAAATAAGACCGCTGACAGAGTACAGGCTAGGTGGACAAAGACTACTAACCTCATCAAAGGAGAAAGATCTTGGGGTGAGTATAACACCAAGCACGTCTCCGGAAGCACACATCAACCAAATAACCGCGGCAGCATATGGGCGACTGGCAAACCTAAGATTAGCGTTCCGTTACCTTAACAAGGAATCGTTCAGGACACTGTATACCGTATACGTCAGGCCCATACTAGAGTATGCAGCACCAGTCTGGAACCCACACCTGGTCAAGCACGTCAAGAAATTAGAGAAAGTGCAAAGGTTTGCGACAAGGCTAGTTCCACAACTCAGGGGACTGCCTTATGAAGAAAGGTTGAGGGAAATAGGACTAACAACACTGGAGGACAGAAGGGTTAGAGGAGACATGATAACGACATACAAAATACTGCGGGAAATCGACAAGGTAGATAGTGACAGGATGTTCCAGAGAGGAAACACAGAAACAAGGGGACACAACTGGAAGCTGAAGACTCAGATGAGTCAGAGGGATGTTAGGAAGCAATTCTTCAGCCATAGAGTAGTTAGGAAGTGGAATAGTTTAGCGAACGATATAGTGGAGGCGGGAACCATACATAGTTTTAAGACAAGGTATGATAGAGCTCACGGAGCAGGGAGAGCAGAGACCCAGTAGCGGACAGTGCAGAGGCGGGGCCAGGAGCTGAGTCTCGACCCCTGCAACCACAATTAGGTGAGTACAATTAGGTGAGTACATATATACAACAGACCTAGTGTCTAATTGACATGTGCCTTGGACAAAATGGTAACTAACACACACACACATACACACACACACATACACACACACACACACACACACCAAATAACCAAATAACTGCTGCAGCATATGGGCGCCTAGCAAACCTAAGAACAGCATTCCGACATCTTAATAAAGACTAGTTCAGGACCCTGTACACTGTGTACGTTAGGCCCATATTAGAGTATGCAGCACCAGTTTGGAACCCACACCTAGCAAGTACGTGAAGAAGCTCGAGAAAGTGCAAAGGTTTGCAACAAGACTAGTCTCGGAGCTAAGGGGTATGTCCTACGAGGAGAGGTTAAGGGAAATCGACCTGACGACACTGGAGGACAGGAGAGATAGGGGGGATATGATAACGACATAAAAAAAACTGAGAGGAATAGACAAGGTGGACAGAGACAGAATGTTCCAGAGATGGGACACAGCAACAAGGGGACACAGTTGGAAGTTGAAGACTCAGATGAATCACAGGGATGTTAGGAAGTATTTCTTCAGTCACAGAGTGGTCGGGAAGTGGAATAGTTTAGGAAGTGATGTAGTGGAGGCAGGCTCCATACATAGCTTTAAGAAGAGGTATGATAAAGCTCATGGCGCAGGGAGAGTGACCAGTAGCGGCCAGTGAAGAGGCGGGGCCAGGAGCTATGACTCGACCCTGCAACCACAACTAGGTGAGTACACACACACGCACACGCACACACACACAAACACACACACACACACACACACACACACACACACACACACACACACACACACACACACACACACACACAAATACACTATAAAGCTAATAGAGAGGAAGAGAGTGGATCTAGTAGCGACCAGCGACGAGGCGGGTCCAGGAGCTGTGATTCGACCCCTGCAACCACAATTAGGTGAGGACACACATAGCTCCTGGCCCCGCCTCTTCACTGGTAGCTACTAGGTCCACTCTCCCTGCTCCACGAGCCTTATCGTACCTCTTCTTAAATCTATGTATGGATCCTGCCTCCAATACTTAACTCTCCAGATTGTTCCGCTTCCTGACAAGTCTAGTGTTAAAGAAATACTTCCTAACATCCTTATGACTAACCTGAGTTTTCAACTTCCAGTTGTGTCCCCTTGTTGCTGTGTCCCATCTCTGAAATATTCTGGCCCTGTCCACCTAGTCAATTCCTCTCAGTATTTTCTACGTCGTTATCATGTCCTCCCTATCCCTCCTGTCTTCCAGTGTCGTCAGGTTGTGGAACCCTGCTCGACACATGGTCCACTCTGACACCTCGTTGTTTCTTTCCTCTCAAGTATTCTGAGATTAACTGTAGTGTTTTCCTACTATACCTGACTGCTCCTCTAGCTTTTGAACCAATCTCTTGTATGGTACTTTGTCGAAAACCTTCTTACAGTCCAGAAGATGCAGTCTACCCATCCCTCTCTTTCCTGTCTTACTTCTATTACCTTGTCGTTGAACTCCAGTAGGTTTGTGACACAGGTTTTTCCTCCCTGAAACAGTGCTGGTTGTCATGTATGAACCCATTTTGTTCTAGGTGACCCATCACTCTCCTGATAATCTTCTCCATGACTTTACATACTATACATGTCAGTAACTCTGGTCTATAGTTTAATGCTGTCTATCTGTCTCCTTAAAAAATGGGATTACATTTACTGTCTTCCACATTTCAGGTATTTGCCCTGATGAAGATTGTTGTTAGTGGCACACATAGCGCCTTTGCTCCTCTCTCATGACCCACGGAGAGATGTTCTCTTGGCCCACGGCCTTCGAGGTATCCAATTCACCTAGCAGTTACTTCACCTCCTCGTTTGTGTGTAGCGTGTCCATCACTTGGTGGTGCACCCTACGCCATCGGTTTGCTGGAACTTTTCTGTCTCCACTGTGAATACCTCCCTAAATCTCGCGCTAAACTCTTCACATACTTCCTGGTCGCTCCTTGTGAGCTCACCTCCTTCCTTCCTCAGCCTGAATACCTGGTCCTTGACGTGAGTATGAGTGTGTTCTTTTTCGGGTGAGCGCATTTGTACATATTTGAGCATTCGCGTGCGCACATGTACGCTCGCACGTGTGCGTGTAGCGGTGTATTTGCTGGTAGAGCTTGTGTGACACTGAGAGCTATAACAATTACGGGTTTTTATTACTCTTGCTTACTCGTTTAAGATAATAAAGATATATAAGATTTTGTTCGAATTTTTAACCCAGGAATTTAGCCACCCAGGATAACCCAAGAAAGGCAGTGCGTCATCGAGGGACTGTCTGTTTTATTTCCATATGGGTTTTCAACCTTGTCCCTCAGGATACGACCCACACCAGCCAACTAACACCCAGGTACCTACTTACTTGCTAGGTGTTCGGGGATTGAATCACGGACACTCAGTGTGTGAAGCGAGAGCGTTACATACCAGGTAACTCTTACATTTAACTAATGGAATTTAAACTACAATAATTCTCACAGATTTAATGCTAGCACCGTCTCAACCTCTGGGGATTATTCTAATTGTTGCTTAATATTATTTTTTATTAGAGTTAGACATTCGTGAAATTTCCAATATAGCCGCCTCATCCTCGCCTGTATGAAGCACTAGAGCCGCCTCATCCTCGCCTCTATCAAGCCAGTTAAGTTTCCACTAGAGCCGCCCCATCCTCGCCTCTATCAAGCCAGTTAAGTTTCCACTAGAGCCGCCCCATCCTCGCCTGTATGAAGCCAGTTAAGTTTCCACTAGAGCCGCCCCATCCTCGCCTGTATGAAGCCATTAAGTT
>WNWK01012083.1:0-61344 GCA_009830355.1 Cherax destructor
AAATGGGACTATGAAATTAAAGTTGCTAGGGATTCAAAAACTAACCCCAAAAAAGTTTTTTCCAGGTTTATAGAACAAAAGTTAGGGATAAGATAGGTCCCCTTAAAAATAACTCTGGGCATCTTACTGACAAGAATGATATGTGCTCTATTTTTAATAATTATTTTCTCTCGGTTTTCACGCAGGAAGATACTAATAATATCCCAGAATTTAATTATTACAGAGGCCCAGAAGAAGATAAATTATGTAATATCACAGTCACTAGTGAAATGGTTATGAAACAACTAGACGACTGAAACAAAATAAATCGCGGTCCTGATGAGCTTTTGAAAGGGTTCTTAAGGAATGCAAAATGGGACATATAATTGAAGTGTTTGGAGGGGCTACTGGTATGAGAGTGAATTGTGCCAAATCAAAGTTATTAGAAGTGGGGGCTGGGTGGGGGGCATGGGGGAAAGGCATGGGTGGTTAATGGTTGATGAAATTCAGATATGTGGAGTAACATTTAAATACTGCAAGTGATTCCGTAGTTTAATATACATATATACACGTAGTGTGTGTGTGTGTGTGTGTGTGTGTGTGTGTGTGTGTGTGTGTGTGTGTGTGTGTGGAGAGAGAGTGCAACAATTAAAATTTGCACCAATAACTCATTACAGTTGTGCTGGTGTAGACTAATAGATTGCTTATTGCTTTATAATTTGTTCATGATTGCAACATGTACAGACTAAGTAAATTACTTACATGATTCATTACCTTGTAACTAGTGAATTCATTACCATTGTACCTTGTTCAGCTATCAAACTTTGGGGCCCAGTCTCTGGACCCTATTATACCTCTGAATCTGCAAATACCTTGTAACTTGTCATGATTGTGACCATCATCATTACCTTGTAACTTGCTCAGCTATCAAACTTTGAGGTCCAGTCCCTGGACCCATTATGTACCTCTGTAATCTTTTGACTACCGCCCACAGGATGGGTATGGGGTGCATAATAAAGATATCAAACTAACTGCAGGATCCGTTCTATAGATTGGTAGGGTTAGGCAGAGAGCGAGAGAAATGATCATACATTGAATAGAGGTGGGGTGCAAAAAATCATAGGGTATGTAGATGACACGACTGTGCTTGTAAGTAGTGAGGAGGGTTTACGTAATGTGGGACGTATGATTGAAGTGTTTGGAGGGGCTTCTGGTATGAGAGTGAATTGTGCCAAATCAAAGTTATTGGAGGTGGGGGGCTGGGTGGGGGGGCATGGGGGAAAGGCATGGGTGGTTAATGGTTGATGAAATTCAGATATGTGGAGTAACATATTTAAATACTGTAAGTGATTCCCGTAGTGTTAATTCAGAGAAAGTGGTGCAAAAAGCATTAAGTAGGATAAAAGGGTGGAGGCCGGGAGTTCTTACATTGCAACAAAGGGTAGTGGTGGTCAACACGCTTGTGTATAGTAAACTGACACGTAGCAGTGGTTTTTCCATTGTTGCAAGCGGATATTAGAAGACTTGAGGTGAGAGTAATGAGATACACTTGGGCGTACGGTCGGTCGGCCGTGGCTGAGGAAGGCAATAGTTAGGAACAGGGTGGATAGGGAAGGCCTGGGGCTGATTGGGTTGGAGAGACGATTATTCAGTTTGTATGTTAAAAAATTTGTTGTACGTTGGGGAGGAATGGCAGAGGGAAGAGTAGGTATGATGGCAAAAGATCTGGGTAGTTGGTGGGGATGGAGGGATTTACGGCTGGGTTGGGATATTTTGCGGCAGTTGATGGTAGTGAAGACTTCTCATAGATGGACTGCAAGTGTGATTGAAATAATGGGATGGGGTAGGAATGTTATCGAGGGTGAGTGAATATCCTATGTATCATTGGCATCATGTTTGGAAAGGGTTTAAAGGATTAAAGTTGAGATCGAGGGATAGGGAATTAATGTATAGGTTTTTGCATGGGGTGGTCACATCAAAGGAGGTTTTATTCAAAATGGGCATCATAAGGGATGGAAGATGTGAAAGGTGTGGTCATCAGCAGACTGGAATGCATGTGATTTATTTTTGTGAAAGTTTAGGACTGGTGAGGGAATGGATAGGTGGTGGTTTGCGAAAGATGGGGGGGGGGAGGGATAGGGGTCTTGGGGCTACAAGTTTGGATTTGGGTGGAATTGGGAAGAGCATGAGAAGGGCTTTAATGTATGTAATGGTTGATTTTGTGTGTGAATCATGGAGAGTAAGGGAGGTTGGGGCACGATAACGCATTAGCGACTATGCTTAGAACTAAATAGGAATAGTTGGGTGTATGGGAGAAGATATGAAGAATTGTTCTCTAGGGAGTATAGAGATATGAATTTGCAGGTGTTATTGGGGGGTGAGTGGGATGCAGGAAATGGCTTGACACCTGGAGAGGCAGTTTATGTGTAATGTCAGTGGGAGGATTATTGTGGGAGGGGAAGTTAAAGAGCAAGTGATTGAGTGGGGGTTAAGCAGTGGGGGTAAGAATAGGGGGAGTGAGTATGGGGTTGACTGATGACACATTGATGTATTGAGGGGTTGACTTTATGGACAATTGGATAGAATTAGATGAGTGCGTTGGGAATGCATGGACTTAATAGAATGTTGTGACTGACTTAAAGACTAATAAATCAGGGAAAATTTGTGGGTTTGCCTTGTATTGTGGCCGCTGTGGTGGCCAAGCAAGTGGTGCTGTGCACAGTTTCTAAAATGAAAGGAATTTTAAGTTTAAATGTAGATCAATGTTGTACAAGTAAAAGTTAGTCATTATTGTCTTAAAATGGATTGCAAGATGGTGAGAATGAAGAGTGAATGGTGAGGTGGTGATGGTGATTGGTTTTGGAAATGAGCTAGAGTCTGGAGATCAAGTAAAATGGATACATCCATTATGAGTGTAGTACTGTTGTATGTTTGAATTATCTTATTTTATTAATATGCAGTACTGATATGTGTAATTTTTCTACTGTCAGGAGAAAGTCAGTATATTAGGGGCTTTTGGCATGTACATCATTAATAACTAAGTAATAACTATGTAATTACTATGTATAACTATATCTACCATATATAATTGTACAATGTCTAAATAAAGTAGTATTATTGTTTGAGAGTTGAAACAACGCTAGTCAAAATTTATGGAATTCAAACTGACTTATTGAATAGTTACGAGTATATTACTTGTACTTACATGAGTTTTTACATGTAATAATTAGGACAGCATTTTCAAGTAGACTGTATAAATGAATGTTAGTAAGGTCATAGGTATTGTATAAAAACTATTTACCCGATGTGGTACATTTTGCAATTCTAGGCTGTTAGGTTTAATTTTGTTTACAACAAAGTTGTCTATGTTGCTAAGTTGGAGTTTAGGATGATTTTTATGTAAAATAGTTCATTGATAAGCAGCTGGATATAGTTTCACCTTATGTTTGAAGTTGAGATAATACAATTTTGAGGATAATATATATAATGTACTTTAATTATAATTATGTTTACTTGTGGTATAGTAATACCGTGATATAATGAATATGTGACTTAAGAAATTGTATTTTTTAAATATAATATAAAAAAAAGAATTCCCTATTCCAAAGGATAGGAAGAACATTCAAAGATTTCTGGGCATGTTCATTTCAGTTCATCACTGGAAGCACATTTTTTATGTTTCTAAATTTTAATTTTTTAATATGGAGGCACAACAAAGCCAAACTGAATTTTCCAATGCATCAGATACCTCTAACCAGTTGCCAGCGGCCTCCGGGTCCTTGCCACGCAGGTCCGTGTATTGATAATCTTAAACTGTTAGTATAACTGACCAAAATCTAGTGATTACATCGATATAAAAAAATTCTATGAAATACGAATAGGTGCACAATCTTGAGGAAATACGTAATTTGTCCAGCTGAAAAATACGATAAACAGTGTCGAGTTGTGAGTTGTCAGTGAACGATTTTAACATAAGTCCGTATATCTTCCAGTCATCATAGAAAAACCAGCAGTGTTGTGGTGTAGAAAAAAAAACTAAACCCAGTAGAGTGAACCATAAGTGCATAAAAACCCAGGTGTTAAACCGGGGTGAGGTTTACCAGGGTGCCAGAAGTAAACAGGGTGCCAGAGGTACGGCCGCCCGTCACAGTAGGTGCTGCCAGAAGACCGTTTTTTTTTTTCTCCAACACGCAAGTTATACTTTTGTACCATATTGATCATTATTACTCTGTTTAATCATCTTCCAGTGGTCTGTCTCGCGTAACCCAAATAATCCCTACAGAATTCATTAAATAAGTGACATTGGATCTCGTCAGATCCAAGAAATAAGGGAACCATTGACCGGATTCAAAACTGGTATCCTCGACCGGATTCAAAACTGGTATCCTCGACCGGATTCAATAAGCGGACGGAGTTTTAGGGGACCTTATCAAACACCCAAACAATAACAATAACTTAAAGCGGTAAGATTGTCCAAACACTTACACATTCAAATAAAATAGTTACGATACAAATAGACGGATCACCACTTCAGGGAAGCTATTAGTAGAATATACAGTAAAACACACAAAATCAAATCATGAAACCCTGTGTAGTATGCAACCAATCAAACAAACGTTCCACTGTATGGATTACATGCAACTTCTGTGGTAAATGCTGCCATGCCCCTTGTGTAGGCATTCACATCAATATTAAAAGATGACAACACCAAATCGGACTTCATAAAAAACATGACAGTTTTCTATAACAGTTGGGAAACGAAAACATCTGGGCCAGATGGTGCTACCACCCCTGGTACAGATGTTAAAATGGTTGACAGTAAATGTAAGAATGGAGAAATAAATGATGGTGACCTGAAGAGGGACAGGAGCTCTAATGAAATAAATGATGGGGAAACAGGTGTAGACAAGGACACAAAAAAATGTTACAAACTAGCAATACCACGGTAGATAGTAAACAAGGGGATGCCCAGGGAAATACTGAAGATAAATTACCAGAAACAGTTGAAAGCTCCATTGTTAGCACTAGTGTCGAAGACAGACACGAGACAGGAACACACCCACCAATGGGGAACAGTCACAAAAAAACAGGTCAAACGGAAACCAGGCCTATGTGAATATTATGCACTTGGTATCTGCAGGCATGGAAAATCTGGGAAATCAGATGGGACATGCAATTATGATCACCCCAGAAAATGCCGTGCCCAAATGAAAACAGGCAAATGCAACCTCCAGTCCTGCAAGTTTTTCCACCCTGAAATGTGCCACACATCAATTCAGGAAAGAAAGTGCAATAACTTATATTGCCAGGCATACCACCTAAAGGGTAAAAGGCGACACAGAACATCCAGACCATGGCAAAACCCAGGTAGCCACAGCCACTCCTGAGAGAGAGGTTTTTAGTGCCAGGAAGGATAAAAAACTGGCAAGAAATGACAGAAATTGTACACCAACTGCAATCATTTCTGGAGTGGAATCACAGTCAATGGCCTCCACTCCAATACAACATATTAGTGCCAGGAAAAAAAACCCCCATACTACCAATCCAACGACATTCATCTTTGCAAATATACAGGGTCTAAAGCCAGCAAACAAGGTACCTTACATTCGTGGACTGCTTACTGAGTCAAATGCTATGTTTGCGGCTTTCACAGAGACCCGAATAAGAGATCACTTGGACAATGAAATATGGATCCCAGGCTACAACCTATACAGGTGTGACAGAGTGAACAGGCAAAAAGGGAGTGTTGGCCTGTATATCACAGTCACTTATATGTTCAGAACTACTAAATGCCTCAAATGATGTAGTTGAAGTCTACCTGGAGTCTACCTGGAGAGAATTCCAGGTAGACTAATCTTGTGGGCTCTATCTAGTATTTGCTGGTTTAAGGTGAATTTGGTGCAGAGATTTAAAAGTTCATGCGTTTTTCCAGGTTTTTACATTTAAGTGATTAATCAGGTTTTTATACATTTAAGTGATTATTCTATTTTGTTGGGAATGTTTGATATTGTGCATTTAGGTTTGTGTGAGGTGGTGGTTTTTTAGCATTGTTTTGAATTGGGGTACAGGCAGGGTTTCTTTGGCAATGACAGGTAATTAATTCCAAATTTTCGTGCCTTTTATATGCATTGAGTTTTTACAGTGTTAGATGGACACGGGGAACATCAAGGAGTGATCTGTGTCTAGTGTTATGGTCATGTGTCCTGTTAAAATTGGTAAAGAGAAGTTTGAGTTGTGGGTTAATATTTGCATAGTGTTTTCTATGTATGTAATAGGCACAGTAAAAAAGTATGGATGTCTTGTATGGTGAGTAAGTTTAGGTTTTTGAATATTGGTGGAGTATGTTGTCTGGAGTGTGAATTTGTTATTCTAACTGCTGCCTTTTGTTGTGTTATTAGTGGTCTGAGATGAGTTATTGATGTAGAGCCCCATGCGCAGATTCCATAGGTGAGGTAGGGGTAAATGAGCGAGTGATATAGGGTAAGGAGAGCTGGTTGTGGAATGTAATGAAGCTTTTGAAAAGTTAAAACGTTTGTTTTCATCCTTTCCTGTATTAGTCCCAATTTGTCAACCCTTCACTGAGGGAAAAGTTCATTAGATAGGAGTAGTGAATGTATGGTGGTGGTAGTTTGTTGGGCAGTGTTTGTTAAGGTAGGGTGAGTGTATCCCACTATCCCCCCCCTTTTTTTTACACCTGGTGGGAGGTGACGCGAGCGTCTCTGACTTGTGGGGAATCACTTGACTGGCGGCTCCCAATGCATCTCCTTGATTGTGGGCTCGGGTCATCCGACGCAGGCAGAGAACACTAGAGAGAAGTGATCGTTAAGGCTCAGGAGACATCCCTACACCTCTACCTACACTGGTCCGACCCCACCCTTTCACACACAACCGACCACCCAGTCGGCTACACACCATTCAGCTACCCAGCATTCTCCCAGTTGTACCTACACCAGCATTCCTGGTGTCTTGACTGGCTACTTACTGGTCTCAACAGTAGGGGTAGTGGTCAGAGGATCAGTCCACCTCTATTGGCAGAAAATATAATCTTGTTCCGAACACAGTCATCTGTCTAGTCATGCCCAGCTTTGACCCCACCCTCCCCACCACCATCGACAAAGCTGTGCGCCCAAAACATGGGCACAGCAACATTCTACACAAGACATCTGTCTATATATCAGCTTTGGATCACTGATTATTTCATTTTTCTTCAAGTAGGATTAATTTCATGTTTTTATATTTTTGACTGATATTTATTAAATTATTTATCTTATTACATTATTGAATTTTCAATCTTTTTCTTTCCATAAGGAGGAGCCAGCCTTGTCAAATGCTTTCTTAGGGTCTGACAGGGCTGATTAAACCTTCACATTCACCTTGCATATCGACGCTATCTGCTACGCTATCGGGGCAGTCTTGCTACAAAATTTATCAGAAACTGAAGTTTTACATCCAATTTTATATTTCTCATCCAAGTTGAAGCCTCAAAGGAATTATTCAACTGTTGAAGAAAAGGCTTTAGCCCTTGTGGTTTCCTTAGAATATTTTGACATATATTTGGGGAACCTCACCTCGTAAGATTTCTGTATTTTCTGACCACAACCCCTCGACTTTCATAAATACAATGAAATCAAAGAATGCACAGATTCTGAGGTGGGCTCTCAGGATTCATTTAGCATATATCATATATGTATAAGGGCCAAGCAGTGTTCTTGCAGACGCTCTATTGCATCCCTAAAGTAAAAGTTAAATATTTGCAGTTCAATTGAGACATCTGTCTAAAGGTTACTCAAAAATTTAAGTAACTATTAAAATTTCTATATTGAATTTCTAAGATGTAACTTTTACTTGCAGTTATTGTAAATGGTTATGGTAACTGATACCTTCAGTGTGTCGAGCTGAGATGTTATCGAGGGACTTGTCTGTCAACTTGCCTCTTCTCCTGCATCCTTGGCCACTTCCATGAGAGAAACTTAAAACACTCTTAAGTCAAGAGCATTTAGATATTTGTCACTCCACATGGTCCTCTATAAGGGAGGGGGATGCCTCCTTGTCATGGTAAAGAGGCCTTTGGTCTGAGGAATTGGAGCTTTTGGTCTTCCTCAGACCAATCCTAGTTATCCCCAGATCCCTGAAACTACTGCTCCTAGCCCCTTTCTGTTGCAACACCCTCTTACGACTTTACCTCATTATCAGACCATTCTTCGAACCTTTCTAATGCCCTCAGTACCTTCTGCAGGTAACATTTAGTCTCTCCACTCCTTATACAGAGGTTCTGCCCGACTCCTTTGATACATCCTACCTCCTCACGTCTATGCTTCCAGCTTCTCCCACTACTGTGGGACTATTTTCAGATCGCCCACCAATCTCTGAACGGACGACCACCTGTCCCACACCTAAACCACCATGACCATTAACTGATGACACTGTTTCTATTACTTCTCGCTTCCTATGAAAGACCAGTGTGACACTCCCCTTACACAGTACGTTCCAAAGTACACAATGGACTTTTCACTCTGCAACAGATATCTCCCAACGACTTTCTGATCATAGTATCAGCAAGACACTCCTATGCCATGTGTGTCAAAATATTTCATTTCATGCTCTTAAGTGGTTCATGCAGTCACTACGAAATGCTGGCCAGGCTCACAATCTTTCCTTTAACTCCATAGACGATATTCCTATTAATTCGAAAACCTTTCTCAATTCTTGCAGTGGTACCGTAGTTCTGTCTTATACCACTGTTCAGAGTGATTTCTGATTGGCGGAATTGGGAGGTCTTGGAGCAACTTGACCTCCAAGACCTCCCAATTCTCAAAGTGGACACTTATGTGCTACCTGCCCGCAAACACACTATTCCCCTGCAATGTAGCTAACTTAACTTTTGACTGCGAGAACTTCCATCCTCAGTTACAGTTTACAAGTCAGTTGATCCCTACACCACAACTGCTGAAATTGATAGCACTTTGGCCACCCAGCGAAATATTGCAGGTTCATGGTAGAATGCCCAGTCTCGTGCTGCCGACCATACCAATACACAGGGTGTGGTATCATGGGTGTGGTATCATGGGTGCGGTATCATGGGTGCGGTATCATGGGTGTGGTATCATGGGTGCGGTATCATTACGTGAAAATAAAGTTTGGCTTATAAAAAGATTCCCACTGAATATGGGGCCCCCACAAGATGCGACGCCCAGGCCCCCACAACCCTTAATCCGGCCCTGCCAATACATCCTGCAGCCTACCTACCTTAATTATAACGAGGCTCACCCAGCTTATTCTCGCCGTTGCCAAATTTACTCGAGGTGGAGAAATTAGTTCTCAGAGAAAGGTAGTTTCACATATGCCCGTGGCAGTCTTATCTCCACCTCAAAGGAAGACTATGAGTCCTCTGTTGTTAACTTCGTCACCTCTAACTCTTTGGCAGTGCTGGACTCTGAGGTCCCTACCTCGTTGTTACAAACTCTTCTTACTTCTCCCGAGGATGGTAGAGTTATAGGTAATTTACTTTCGTTTAACAGTTGGGACTGTTTACGGTTTCTTAACAAATTGTAATAATTCGGGATTGCAAAAAAATAACTAAAATTTTAAATCTTTACTATTAAAGTGGTTTGGCAGAGTATATACGTATATAAATATACGATATTTGACAAAATAAAGAGTTTAACTCCACTTTTCTTGGTACGTACATTATATATAACTTCATTAACTAAACATCTTAATATTGCTAAATAAACCTTATAAGTTCGGATTTTGTACTATCTTCAATTATCTCAACCACAAGGTAACCTACAATGGTTACCAAGACTTATTCAGTAAGCTGAACCATTAATTCACCAGAGTATGGAAGAACTCTCAAGGGACAGACTTAATATAGGAAATCAACTAAGGAAATCAACCACCGGAGAGAGAACTGTCTCCCATGAGAGGTCAGCGAGTAACTGCCATTGTCTGTGCTCAAAACCATGAAGACCAAAAACTTGTACCAGGCTCTGTGCACACATCAAGAAGTACGATTAACAATCCTTCCACTGTGCGCTCGGGTCTGGTTGGTCAATACCTGTGACCCTGATGGTGGGACCATGTGTGGGCCATCTCTTATGTGACTGACTCAGCCGGTAATCAGTGCCGTCCTCTGTAGTGCCATAACTCACAGCCAGGACACCATGGTCCAGCTGCTCAGAGTTACATTCTGGTTCATCATAAACATAACTGAAACTGGAATGTACTATGTGAAGCATCAATGGCAACAAACAGATCCAACAGTAGCAACAGCTTTCTTCAAAGCCCCAACACTTCCCTCACGAACCAACAAAGTGTCTTCAGCACCAGACTTGTGGGGGGTTATACCGACATTTGTCATCCTCAGCTCCATATGGGTATGCATCTTCGGCGTCAATTCCAGCATTGTCCTTAATGTACTGGAAGGCATAGTCCAGAAGTCCACCTTGCAACCATTATTACCATACTTGCCAGAACAGTCAGGTTCTGCTCAGAGGCTCACCAGTTTACCGGTCTGGCAGAAGTGTAAGCAGACTCTTGCTCAGGTACTAGCTTGTTGGGCTAGTGTGTCAGAAGTGTGGACTCCTGCTCATCTACTAGCTTGTTGGGCTAGTGTGTCAGAAGTGTATGCTGGGAGTAAAACATTTCCCAAGCATCAAGAACAACGTTGTCTTGAAGAGAATATGAAGAGCATCTGGCTCTTCCTGAAGTGTCCGTCGCGTCTACTCTCATGTCCGTCTGCTGGACAGTGTACCTTCAAAACTACCTCTTCCAGGCGACGAAATAAGTTCTAAGCAAGATACTCAGAAGAAAAGATACAGCAGCAAGAGAGAACGTCTTGAGGTTCAGACGAGCCGCTTCTCTGCCTCCTCTCAGCTGAGCCACAACACAAGTTGCTGAAGCAACGGCTCAGACAGTAACAGACAGGAAGACAATCGCTGGCTCTCTCACGAGGAAAACAATACGAGAAAGTACATGTCGCTTGCCATGAGTCCCTCTGACAAGTCCGACTCGGACAGTGACTTCCTCGGCGACTTGAATAGTTCAAAGGCTAGGCGTGAAGTACCTAGTGGATCGTTTGTACCTCTCCACCCTCACCTATAACGAGTTGGCGTCAAAACTAGGCGGGTCACTGTCTTGAACACTGTGCTTAAGGGGCAGCTACACCCGTCACCGAGCGAAAAAAAAAAAAAAATTATGAAAATTGAGTTAATCTTATAGAAAAATAGCTTAACTCTCTGGCTACACAATGGTACAAGACTCAATGTAATACGACGTTTCTACAAGGAATTATAGTCATTTATATCATGTATGGTGACGGCGATGTGCGCAGCTCCCCTGCTCTCAGCCCATATATTTTTAGAATTTTTTTCTTTACTGTTTCGTGTATTATTCATTCTAATGGTGTAATTTACGATTTGGCATCATATGCGAGTGGGCGGAGCTTATACGTAGTCTACCAGCCAATCAGGAACGATCTGGGAATATTTGCTGACGTCAGCAGAATTCCCACTCTGAGAGCACCATATATTATTTCATTATTATGCTAATATCAATTCTACGGCTTATTTGTCTATCACAATTGATCTAATATGAAATAATAAACACTATAAATAACATATAAACATGTTATATGCTCCAGCATGAATAAAAATGAGCTCTAATATAGTGCGGTCTCTATCAGCAATATGAGTATAAAAATGATTCCCCTTCCCATAACGTTTTCTTTGGTCTGTAAATAAGAGAAAACGGTGTGTAGAGGCTAACTACACTAAAACATTAGTTTTACAAAGAAAACATTGAAACAAGTGATTTTTTCGAAAAAAAAAAAAATTCCCGAGGCGGGTGGCCGGCGCCGCTCCAGGATCTTTCCAGGCGAATATCTCGGAAGTTAGTTATTGACTTATTTTACTTTGTGCAGTTTTTACTGTTTGATTAAATGAAATAATATTCACAGGAATGGTAAAAATATGATTGTTCTTATTTTTAAGAACGCACTTTTGTAAATATTCCAAATATTTTGGGATTTATTTGGGATTAAAGGGCATATTTTTTTTCAACATTCAAACAGTTACATGCTTTATTTTTTTGTGGAATAAAGATAAGATGTTTACAGGAAACTACATCGACAAAAAATCGTATTAGCATTGTTCTTTCGGTACCAAGTCTCAAAACAACCTTACGTAGTCACATATAGGATCGGGTTCCTGCCAAACGTCCTGAAATGAGATTCAGTAAATATTTTTTTTTTTCAGTTGTTGTTTGGACTATCTTATTGAATATTTTTTAAAACACATTGAGTGAACACTTCTATGTGTAAAAAAAAAGGAAAAATTCGACGAGCAGAAAAAAAAAAAATTGACAGGTCATACTGCCCCTTAATTGTGCACTTATTGAGGAATATAGAGATAGACAATATAATAACCTATGTGACATGTCAAGATATCTTATTCATGAAATAAGATACCAATTGTACTAAGCAAATTTCAATTATCTGTTAAAAGAAAATTTAGGAAATGTAGATATAAACCCAAATGTACAATTGTTAACCCTTTGGGGCCTAGTGCCTAGGCCTTTTGTGTATCCATATGCTCTTGCACTACAGTCCACAGGATGAATATGGGGTGCACAATAAACTAGCCACTTCGGTGGCAAAATCTAATCTGCGTGCATCCGACGTACGTCCGTCCGTCCGTCCTGAGCGGTCGCGTGACCCCCCCCCCCCCCACATACACCATTTTTCTGTGTTTATGCCATCAACTTAAATTATAAGTTGACGCTTTTTCTGCGTCCTTGACTATAATTAAGAGCTGCAAGTAAAGTTACCCAAGTACTTGTTTGTTATGAGTAACTTTTGTCAACCCATTTATTTATCTATATTCTCATGTTTAATAATATTCTTCTGCATTCCAACAGTTATAAGGTTGTGTTAGCTAGACTTTGATGATGGGGTGTGTTGAGCTAAGGTGTTAAAGTGTGTCATGACCACTTCAGCTATATACACCTTGAAGCCACTCCAGCTTCTAGAATAGGATTGTGACCTCTTAATGGCTGTGTCTTCCATTATTCTCCACGTACAAGAACAAGTTAAGCCTGGCTGCTGTATTGGCGGTGCCGGGTCCATCTCGAAGATTAACTTGGAGTTGTATGGAGTCCCCGCTCTGTTAAGTTACGCTGCCCTCGTACGGAGAATAGTTATAAAAATGGAGACTCAGAACTTTGTCTTTGGCTATATGTTAAATTAGAGTATCTGATGTGTAATGTGAAAGAAATGATAAATTGGGACATCAAGTAAGAGATGTTTCTAAAAACATTATCACTGTTACTAGTGCGACGTGTTGTGTGGGTGGGGTGTTGCGAACCCTGAACTAATCTATTGAAACATTTTGTATTTTAAATAGTGTATATTTTATTATCATAATTGTATATTCGAGATATTTCCGTTATTAGCTAAAATGAAAATATCTTACTTCATACTATTATTTGATTTAGCTATGTCTTAGGTAGGATGCAACATTTATATTTTGTTTGAGAGTTGTGGTTGGCTCTCCACAAGGGAAAATGTTTGGCTAATTATCAAGTTCACTGGTTTACCTGCCGGTGTCTGCTGTGCCAGTGAGTCAACGTAATCACACCCAATGTTTGGGCTGTGGGGGTTGACCTCATTCAGTTACTCGCTGACCTCTCATGGGAGACAAGTTCTCTATCCTGTGGTTGATTTCCTTTCTTAGTTGATTACCTTTATTAAGTGTCACTTTAGAGTTCTCTATACTCTGGTTAATTAATTGTTTAGCTAACTGAATAAGTCTTATCAGCCCTTGTGTTCTACTTTGTGGTTAAAGCTATTCTAAGTCATGCTGGATGAAAATAAGGCTAAGTGTCTCTTTCGAGTTCTTCCTTACTCTCGTGAATTAATGGTTCACCTTACTGAATAAGTCTTGGTAACCATCGTAGGTTACCTTGTGGTCGAGATAATTGGTGAATATAGTAATAAGTCCGAACTTATAAGGTTGATTTATCAATAGTAATATGCTGGTTGAAATGGATGTTTAATATATATATATATATATATATAATGTACGTACCAAGAAGTGTAAGAGTTAAACTATTTTGTCACAAAATATCGTATCTTTATATATGTATACACTGCCAAACCACTTTAATATTAAAGATTATAAATTTTTAGTTATTTGTTTTGTAATCCCAAATTAATATTACAATTTCTTGTTAAAGAAAAGTAAATTACCTTAACTCTCTACCATCCTCGGGAGAAGTAAGACGAGTTGTGTAACAAATGTTTCCTTGGATCAAACATCCCGGACAGGCCCCCATTTGTTATATAACTCGTCTTCAGGGCGAGTGGTAAGCGAGAGCATTTGGTGCACCACTTAATCAGTGCAAGTGATTAAGTTCCTAGTGCAGTACCTCTGGATTTATTCCAGGTGGGAGTCTGTAACGCAGGTGGTGACTGGACTGGTGACCAGTCAGCCTGTGGCTAAAGCTGCACAACATTCCATGTGCAGAGCCTTATGTGAAAATTTAGTTGTGGTTTTAAAAGAGGGAGAGAATTTTTCTTCTAGTTCTGTATGTGGCCATATAACCTGTCTTGTGGAGTTTGTTCTTTCTTTGTGATGGCTGGTGTTGGAAATGGAGCTCTATTTCGATGTCCTGATTGTGGAGTGGTGCATAGATCCAAGGCTGGATTGTCTATACACAGGAGAGGTAAACATCCCGACCAGTATCATAGGGATGTAGAGGGGGCAGTAATAAATGTGAAGGCCAGATGGTCCAAAGAGGAGGATTATATGTTGGCTGTAGAAGAGGTGAAGATCCTGAGGGAGGCAAGAAATGAAGGTCATGAAGCCCCAGTGGGAATTAATACAATGTTATCAAGTTCATTCCCGAAGAACAGTGGAAGCTATCAAAGGCCATAGAAAGGCCGTTTCATACAGAGTTGGTGAATAGACTTGTCTGAAGTTGTTGTTGATGGTGATGGATTTCAAGATGTTGCTCACCCGGAGGTGGTGAATGACGACATTGGGGGAAGGGAAGGGGTTGTTCAAATTGAGGGAAGGGGAGGGTTTTTCAGAATATCCCACAATATAGATGTACCAATGTGAGACACTTACACAACACCTACTACACACATTAAACACTCATTTACACGAACACATCACAATGACTACAGAACATGTTACACTTACACAACGTGTGGAGAAAATGAGGGAGGGTTTTGGGGGAGTTGAATTTATTAATGTTTGTATTGTCTCCATAAGGAGTCTAATGGATGAAATGGCAGACCATGATAACCTATGTTGTTAAAGATGAGAGGAGAGAAGATCAAGCAAGGGATGCACCCCAGTATAACAACAATAGGGGTGGAAGGACACAGAAGGCAAGTTATAGAGATCTGCAGAAGTTATACAACAAAGACAGATCGAAATGTGCAAAAATTGTATTGGAAGGTGGAGACTATCTCGGTGCCCCAGAACAGCAAGGGGTTCCCAGAGAACAGTTAAAGGAATTTTGGTTAAGCTTGTTTGCTCGTCAATCAGAACAAGATCTGAAGCCAAGACAGATGTTGGTAGAAGACAACCTATGGCAATTGCAGGTGCCAGTACAGGTAGATGAGTTCAGAAGAGCAGTAGCGGATTCAAATGGTGCTTCTGCACCAGGCCCTGATGGATGGATGCTAAAAGATCTAACGTTTCCTGAATGTTTTTGGATTGATCTCTAATATTTGGCTGTATATAGGCTATTTGTCGAAAGTTCTTTGAAAGGCCAGAACAGTTATATTGCCTAAGGTGGATATACCTGATCAACCAGGGCAATATAGGCCTATTACAATATCCAGCATAATAGTACGAGTGTTCCATAAGATATTGGCAATGCGATGTGTCAACTGGGTTCCCCTCCACTTGGCACAGAAGACTTTCCTTCCTACAGATGACCTGGCGCAGAACAATGTTGTTGGATGCTATAATAAGTAAGAGTAGGTTGAAGCCGCTGCATGCGATTTTCTTGGATGTTAAGAAGGCTTATGATTCAGTAAATCGATCCTGCGGTTAAAAGAGCATTGCAGGTGCATAATATACCCCCGCTAGTGATTATATTATGTCTACTTACGAGGAAGCTACAACTAATGTGTTAGGACAAGATGGGAATGTAACTAGGGGTGTATAACAAGGGGACCCCCTGTCATGTATATTGTTTAATATAGTGTTAAATGAGCCTTATTGGCATTGGATGTACAAATTGGATGGCAGCTTGGAGGAAATGAGGGTAAGATATCCGCCTTGGCCTTTGCCGATGATGTGGTTTGGTAGCAGAATCAGAGCAAGGAATTAATGCGCAGTTATCTATTTTCTTAAAGCAGTTGGAGGCTTCAGGGTTGGAGATAAACCCTCAAAAGTGTGCCACTTTGAAGTTAAAAATAGTACCTAAAATAATGAAATGGTACATGGACACACTAAATAAAACAAATTTATGGAGCACAGGTGCAGACACTGCGCCCTACAGCAGTATATAAGTACCTAGGAATGCACTTTTCTTCAGCAGTAGTGGAAAGCCGAACATACAAAAGCTTCGGGAGAAGTTGATAGCTCTTGACGAGGCTCCTTTAAAGCCACAACAAAGGCCGTTTATACTAAATAAACACCTGATTCCTGGCATTATCCATCTAATGGTGTTGGGTGGAGTTTGTCAAAATTTGCTTAAAACGTCGGACAAATTAATCAGGCAAATGGTCAAGAAGTGATTGAAACTGCCGAAGGATACACCTCTGTGTTTTATGCCCCAACTGCAGTAGGTGGATTAGGGTGTGTATGCTTATCAACAAGAATTCCTATATTACGTACGAATAGGCTTAATGCCTTTCATAATGCAGAAGACCAGGTTATAAGGAATTTAGCAATACACCAACACTATTAAAGCATTGAGGTTTGTAGGATGGAGTAAGGTTAAAGACGTCTTTAGTTACTACAAGACGACAGGAGCTGAAGGAATGGAGGAATGTGTTAGTGGGATCAATGGATGGTGCAGGATTGAAGGATCATCACTGTTCCACAGGTCCATAAATGGATGTCCAATGGAACAAGCCTGATGAGGAGAGCTACATATATTGATGCAATAAAAATTAAGCATAACTTAATGCCTACGAAGATGAGACGATTTAGGGGACGAAGACAAACACAGCCTGTGGAGGTTGTGCACAAAATGAATCCCTAGGACACCTTTTACAGGTGTCCGAGACTTCATGGGCAACGAGTCCGCAGACACTATACTATAGTGGATGCTGTCGCTACTGATTGTTTAGATAAGAAACATGCTGTGGTGAAGGAACCGCAGATACCAACTGTGAATGGTACGCATAAGCCGGACTTAATAATTTGTGATATGGAAAATAAGAAGGCTTACGTGTTGGATGTGAAGACTGGTAGTGACTCAAACATCGCGTCCATGGCGGATCAGTATCAACAGAAGGTAACATACTATGACAGGGCAAATTCGGAATTGGGCTGGAAGATGGGCGACACAGCAGCTGTATTTACATAATGAACAATACAATGCTGTGTCACCAACTATCATCAACGTTCAGCCTATAGATCCTGGTGACGTTGTCCTTGGAGCAGTTATCACATGGACAGGCGCTATGTCGCCTCAGACATATAAGATCCCAAATAGAGAGTTGAGAATCCCAGTATCTAAAGTGGAGTTATATGCAGTAAACGCTATGGAGGGCTCGATACAACAGTGGAGAATGCATAATCAATGGGGTGGCCATAGAGCTGCTGTTACGGCCCCTTATCTAACAATGGTTGTTAGGTAGTTACCTTACCGGCCGGCAGTCAAGGGGTTACGTCATCAGACCTGATGTTTGACTGCCGTGCCGGCTTGACTGACAGTGTCCACCAGACTCTAGTAGAGAGTGTCCACCAGACTCTAGTAGAGAGTGTCAACTATACTCTCACACTGGAGAGCGTCAACCGGACTCTCCACATACACTATTGTAGAGTGTCCTTCAGACTCTCCCTTGGAGAGTGCTCACCGGACTCTCTTCCCTACACCTTGGAGAGTGTACAGACTCTTCCCTACACCTTGGAGAGTGCACTATGGAGAGTGTACCTGCACTATGGAGAGTGTACCTGCACTATGGAGAGTGTACCTGCACTATGGAGAGTGTACCTGCACTATGGAGAGTGTACCTGCACTATGGAGAGTGTACCTGCACTATGGAGAGTGTACCTGCACTATGGAGAGTGTACCTGCACTATGGAGAGTGTACCTGCACTATGGAGAGTGTACCTGCACTATGGAGAGTGTATGTGTCCTGCGAGGGAGACAGTGTACCGAGACTGTTTTGTACCTGAGACTGTGTACCCGGAGTTGAGACTGTACCTGAAAGTGTCACTGGTGTTTGTTCATTGATGTAGTGACAACTGGTGGCACGACACAAGTGGAATAGTCGTGTGATTTGGTGTTGGTGTCGGATGACGCGGTGACTAGGTTTTAGAGACGGAGTCATGACACAGGGGGCATGCCATGTGGCACAGAGAGTGTCGTGTGACACGGAGAGAAGGCGTGTTGTGTAACACAGACAAGGGTGTCTGATGACACGGAAGAGAATGCGTGTCATAACTAGAGGTGTGGTGGTGTCCTGTGTGACACGACGATGGCAGCGACGTTTGACACTGCACTGAATTTTATGATTGTTTTTACTTGTGATTTTTTACTACGTTATAAATGTGTATAAAGAGATTATATATGTTTTTACACAGATTATATAGATTTATGATTTTATTCAGAGTACTATATGTTTTTATATTAATAATAATATAATAAATATTGAAAAGCTGATAGTTTACTTAGTATCCCAAACAGTCGTTAATTACAAATGCTTCTTTATTTGTAATAGCTGCCTAGCCCTGGTTGAAGTCCTGTGAAGTCCAGGTGAAGAGCAAGAAGGACCAGCCGTCCTTGCAAGCTTATTTTATGCTACCAGTTATCATGGCTAATAAAAAAAAATAAAAAAATAGCAACTTCCCGTTCTAAAGATTTCTCTTTACAGATCATCGAATATTAAGTTGGGACCTAGCTCCTTTATCTGATGCTTTAGAACTTTGCAGGAAAAGTGCACTTGAGCCTCAGAAGGTCCTGACATGAAAAGTTCATACCAAGAGTGATTATATTATGCCAAAATACTGCTTAAGAGACAGCTCACTGATCATATCTCCTTTTCCTTGAATCAAACTCCCGGACAGGTCCCCATTTGTTACATAACTCATCCCCTCACTGTCGTTGAATCAACTTCTTACTCGCATGTTTCTGTCTCCAAGACCTTACACAACTACACTTTCCCTTCACCTCCCAAAGTTCACTTAACTTTCACTAATCCTTCCAAAACATTTTTCCTTTCCAGTCCCTGTTCTTCACCACTTAGTGGATCTTATCAGTATGGAGGTTCATCCTGTCCCTCGTACAGTACCCTATCTTGTCCCCTCTCAAGTTTCTACCCAAGTTAACTAACCTTGTTCCCCTCTTGGTAACTTCCATCGTCTATCCGATCTTTACTTATACTTCCCCTTCTATCATGTCGGCTGTGAACTATAAGGGAGGGATCCCAATCATATGTAGCATTTTGCCTAGAAAGGGAGTGGGCAATGAATGGATGTCTAGGGCAATTGGTATAAATTGCTGGCTAGACAGGTACTGCAAGGAACTTGCAATCCCATTCACTGATAACGGACAAATTCTATGGCAAACGTGATATGTATGCAAGGGATGGGGTTCATCTCTCTGGGGGCTGGAGTGGTTGCATTAGTCAATTCGATTGAGGGGGTCATTGATGACTTGTCTAGGACTTTAAACTGATAGATTATAGAGGTATGGGTGTTTGAGAAACAATCAGGCTGCAGTACTAGGGTTGAAAACAGCAGATATTACCAGAATACCACAGGGACATGTTAAAAGGCAATATTCAAAACAGAATTGCTAGTAAAGGCAAAGCAATTGTTCAACAAACAGATAGTAGAGGGCAACGAGTGACTAGCTCCCTTATTAAGGTTTACAATACAAATAGGAGTCGTCTAAAAAATAAGATGGATGAGCTAAGATTACTTGCAAGTGCAGGTAATATAGATATTGCTACAATGGAGACCTGATTCAACTTTAACCCAAAAGGGTGATCTTACAGAAGTAAGATCACCGACAGTGATAAGGATGCGAGAAATTTTCAACACCTACTTCCTCTGTTTTTACTCTGGAAGATACAAGCGAAATTTCAGAAATAAATTATGTACAACAGGACGATAATAAACTATGTAAGATTGCGGTAACTAGTGACATGGTCCTCAGAAATTAAAACTTAAATCCCAAGGCCCTGATGAACTGTTTGCAAGGGTTTTAAAGGAATGTAAAGAGGAGCTTAGCAAACCTTTGGCTAATCTTTTCAATATATCACTACAAACTGCCATAGTGCCAAAAAAGTGGAAAATGGCTAATGTAATACTACCTATTTAGAAGGCAGGTGACCTGTCCTTAGCTTCGAACTATAGACCAATAAGCCTTACCTCCATAATGGGAAAATTTATGGTATCAATAATTGCAGAGGCAATTCGTTGCCATCTTGAAAGGCATAAATTGATTAATGAATCTCAGCACGGTTTTACAAAGGGGCGTTCCTGTCTTACGAATTCACTAATGTATTTGAGGTAGATTATGGTATTTAATATGATGTGTATATAGACTTCAGTAAGGTTTTCGATAGAGTTCCAACATCAGAGGCTATTGAGGAAAATTAAGGCACATAAAAAATTTTTCCTGGGTGGAGGCATGGTTGACAAATAGGCAGCAGAGTGTTTGCATAAATGGAGAGAAATCAGAATGGGGCATGTCACAAGCGGTGTTCCACAGGAGTCAGTGTTGGGCCCCTTGTTCACAATTTACATAAACTACAGAGGGGATAAATAGTGATATAAGCAAATTTCCTGATGACTCCAAAATAGGCAGTCCAATTCATTTTAATGAGGACATTAGAGAATTCCAGGATGATTTGAATAGACAGTTGCAGTGGTCGGAGAAGTGGAAGATGCAGTTTAATATAGACAAATGCAAAGTTCTAAGTGTTGGACAGGACAATAACCATGCCACATATAAACTAAATAATTTAGATTTTAATATTACCGATTGCAAAAAGGATTTAAGAGTTCTGGCTAGCAGTAATCTGAAACCAAGACAACAGTGCATAAGTGTTCGCAATAAAGCTAACAATCCTTGGCTTCAGATCAAGAAGTATAAATAATAGAAGTCCTCAGGTTGTTCAACTATTTATCTTTGGTTAGGCCTCATTTAAATTATGCTGCACAGTTCTGGTCACCGTATTACTGAATGGAAATAAATGCATTGGAAAACGTACAAGGAGGATGACAAAGTTGATCCCATGTATCAGAAATCTTCCCTATGAGGATAGACTGAGGGCCCTGAATCTGAACTCCAGAAAGGCGTAGAATTAGGAGGGGGGGGGAATATGATCGTGTATAAATGGAAAATAGGAATAAACTAGATGTAAATAGCGTGCTAAAAATATCTAGCCTAGACAGGACTCGCAGCAATGGATTTAAGATGGAAAAATTCAGATTCAGGAAGGATATAGGAAAGCACTGGTTTGATGAGAGTTGTGGATGAGTGGAACAAACTCCCGAGTACCATCATAGAAGCCAAGACGTTGTGTAGTTTTAAAAATAGGTTGGATAAATACGCGAGTGGGTGTGTTGGACGTGATCAGCTTGTGCTACTAGGTCAGTTGCCGTTCTCCTTCCTTAGTGAATGGGACCTGACCTGACTACCTTAAACCATTGGCTTAAGCCGGTGGGTAAATTGGACTTGCCTCGCATGGACCAGTAGGCCTACTGCAGTGTTCCTTCTTTATGTTCTTATTGTAAAGCAGGCTTAAACTTTCCTTTTTCAGGCTGCCATGGGTGAAACCCACTCAGATCACCCAGTTAAATATGAAATAAACAACATACTGCTCTGCACAGACTGGTAAGGAGGTTGGGGAAAGTTAAAAATTAGGCTGGTAGTTTAAGAAATTTAAGTCAAATTTTGAACAGCCCACAATTCCTCTTTAGGTCATTTTGTAATTACAAAAAGTATAGAATATTAAAGTTTCACTATTTTGGCATTCCAAAGTCTGTCCAAGGTGACCAGGGTACTAACTTTACAGCCAAAGCTTTTAGAGAAGCTTTAACTAGGCTGGGTATTAATCATCACTTATACACTGCCTATCATCCCCAGTCCCAAGGCATCTTTGAAAGATTTCATCCGACTTTAAAAACCATGATGCGATCTTTTGCATGCATTTTCCTACACACCGAGATGAATCACTTCCTGTTTGCAACGAGAGAAACTGCAGGAATCAACAAGGGTACAGTCCACTTGAGTTTATCTTCGAGCACATTGTAAGAGGTCCTCTGAGTGCTCAAAGGAGGGATGAGAGAAGACGCTCTTCAGTTGGCTAAGGCTAACTTAGCCAACTGAAGGCTCAAAACACTATGAAACAAGAGGTATGACAAAAAGGCAAACTTTCGCTTTAATCCAGGAGACAAGGTGCTGGTACCTGTACCTGGCCACACCTTAAAAAGCTAGATTTATGGGCCCAATGCAAATAAAATTTCTGATGTAAATTATGTGGTAGCTCCCCTTGATAAACTTAAGTGTTTCATACCCCACTTAAAGTCCAAGTAATGACTGTAGACGACCCTGATTCCTTAAAAGTCATTCCAGAAAATCAAGTAAAACACCCTACCTCAGGCTCCCTCCAGGACCCTACCTCAGGCTCCCTCCAGGACCCTACCTCAGGCTCCCTCCAGGACCCTACCTCAGGCTCCCTCCAGGACCCTACCTCAGGCTCCCTCCAGGACCCTACCTCAGGCTCCCTCCAGGACCCTACCTCAGGCTCCCTCCAGGACCCTACCTCAGGCTCCCTCCAGGACCCTACCTCAGGCTCCCCCCAGGACCCTACCTCAGGCTCCCTCCAGGACCCTACCTCAGGCTCCCTCCAGGACCCTACCTCAGGCTCCCTCCAGGACCCTACCTCAGGCTCCCTCCAGGACCCTACCTCAGGCTCCCTCCAGGACCCTACCTCAGGCTCCCTCCAGGACCCTACCTCAGGCTCCCTCCAGGACCCTACCTCAGGCTCCCTCCAGGACCCTACCTCAGGCTCCCTCCAGGACCCTACCTCAGGCTCCCTCCAGGACCCTACCTCAGGCTCCCTCCAGGACCCTACCTCAGGCTCCCTCCAGGACCCTACCTCAGGCTCCCTCCAGGACCCTACCTCAGGCTCCCTCCAGGACCCTACCTCAGGCTCCCTCCAGGACCCTACCTCAGGCTCCCTCCAGGACCCTACCTCAGGCTCCCTCCAGGACCCTACCTCAGGCTCCCTCCAGGACCCTACCTCTTAATGTTTACACTTTCTACAGATGAAATAAGCCTAATAACTTTTACAAACTTAACGTAACATTTTAGAATTTTCTGAAAAAAATGTAGCCTGGGATATGATGATGTAGATGTCGGAAATGCTAAGCCTATTAAACTCTCCCCCTACAGAGATAATCCTGAAAAACAGAGGCTACTTCAACAGGAGACAGCATTTCTTTTATAACACTGACTAGTGGAGGAGGAGTCCAGTACGTGGGCTTCACCGTGCAGCCTTAAGTCTGATCCAGGTTTTGGAAAGTGTACAGACTTGTGTATCTGGCAAATTATATCTCGTGAAGGAAATACAAGTTATATACTTTTGCTGAGTTTGTTTGCTCCACTTTGAAACCCATTGCGACCAAGTCGCAGGCCATACTATACCGGTGTTCGTAATAGTAAGGCACCACAAAGGCTCCTCTAGGCTTATACATTATTTACTTATATCCACGGGCAAGTGCTTAATGCTTACATGAATATAATTAAAAAAATCATCAAGAGCCCTTAATCTTTGAATGTCTTTCCCAATAACAAGACTGATTTATACATTTACTAGTGTGATTAAATGTCCCCAGCAGCAACATTTCAGTAATTTAGCAGCTCTTCTGTAGCTAAGTGGAACTAAACCAGGGCAACAACCTCACCACAGTACCGTGCCACCCAGCACTAATGGTTCAATAACTGTACAATCATATCTGAATATCAGTTATATCCTACACTCAAACATCGGGAAGCACTATACTTCCCAATTAATATTATGAATTAAGAGCCCTTGCAAGATTATGAGACTATTATTAAACTATTCCCGGTAATAATTTCACAAGACTGGTACGTGACTACAAATGTTTCCATAGAGGCGTATCAGGATTAGAGCCTTTGAAGTGGTATCTAGGTCAGGCACCACAATAACGTCATTAAAGGCACTAACATCACACCTGAGGCAGAGGAAGATCAGGGAACTGCATGTACGTCCTTTGAAAAGAATCATCCATAGCGAAAATAACTTCCAGGATTATCATACATTTTCCCTTTCATAACATCAAGAGTCCTTTATAATCTTAAATACTATATTAAGAAACGTACCAACAGGCCTAATTTAACAAATGATTAACTGGTATTTTAAAGCTTCTACAATAGCAGGAATAGAACTAGTCTTCCAAGGATGCACCTGAAGTCTACTATAGGAGGGTGGCTGTCCACCTGTATACGGGAGACTGCTTCCTCTGCAGCACATCCTCCAGGAGCAGCTGGAGCTAAGGTTTGCAACTGCACTAGGCTTGAAACTAGAAAAACTAGCTTATTTAAGCATAATTTAACACCAAGAAACCAAGCTTCTGATATGTATGCTTTAGCAGCATCACGTACAAAAGCTTAAACTAATAGCACCTTTGTTCAAAGTTCTTTCGACCAGGGTTACAAGTCTGAGGTGAAGGTACCAATCTGAGTGGGGTCACCAAGGAAAGTGCCTCCATGCCAGAGGCTCTGCAGCGAGGTACTTTACTTCCTGGCAATAAAACTATATCCTATTTCCCAAACACTAGACCAGAGGATTCAACTCTCCAATTAAATCAAAATCTTCACTAATAGAGGGATATTCTAACGCAAGTAACATCTACCCTGTAATATACAAGTAGATACCAAAGAGCAAGTCTAGTGTCATCCTGTAGGATTATAATGTACTCTATACGTGACCGTCGAGTGTCTTCGTCCAAAGTGGTCTTTAAACAAAATCCATAACCCCCATCCCCACCTCACCTGCCCCACGAAGTTGATCAGTTTGGCATACAACGTCCAAGATGTTGCTTCCTGACTCAGGAAATCGTAATGACACTATTGTAAACAAACCAAAGCACAGGCGGGGATTGAACTCGTGGCGACTGAATCTTAAAACTCCAGGCCAGTGCGAAAGCCACTGGGCCAGCTGGCTACAATAAGATTCATCCAACTAGGTATATTTATACACAATAGAGGTCAGCACAGACACCACTAACTAGAGCTAGAGTTCGTCACGGCCATGCTGGCGGGAGATTAATCTGTAAAAACTTGTATTTGTGGTCAGTGGGACCTGTGCTAACCTCCCTATGGTATATAAATTTACCTAGTTGGATGAATCTTATTGTAGCCAGCTGGCCCAGTGGCTTACATGCTGGTGTGGAGTTTTAAGATTCACTCGCCACGAGTTCAATACCCGCCCGTGGTATGGTTAAGATGTGGCTTCATTCTACTCTTCACCGTCGAACCCATGAATGAACAGTACTTAAAATTATGCTGCACCACCTACGTCATTAAATCAAGAGAAATCCTGGAGTGAATGTCATCCTTCACCACACCAACAGCCACCAAGACATGTTTCGACATGATAATGTTGGTGATGGCAAGTGCTACAATACATTATTCTCCTGACATCACATTTCCATCGGCTCTGGTGGTCTGTACATGGTTGCACTCATGAACAAATTATAAAGCAATGAGCAATCTATTAGTCTACACCCAGCCACAACTGTAATGAGTTATTGGTGCAAATTTTAATTGTTGGGTCACACACACACACACATATACACATACACACGCATACATGTATATACATATACACATACACACATGTACATACACACACACACACACACACACACGTGTCAATGCTTTATTTACAGGGAGCAAAGTCAGGGTATTTTTCCAGAATGGTCTGTAATATACCACTGTGGATAAAATACTTTGACATATCTTGAACATTTCTGAATGAGTAGTCTCTGAATTCATTAATTTTATCGCACTCCAGTACATAATGACGCAGGGACGTAAGTAAATTTACTTACATGATTTATTACCTTGTAACTAGTGAATTAATTACCATTGTACCTTGTTCAGCTATCAAAACTTTGGGGCCCAGTCTCTGGACCCTATATATACCTCTGTAATCTGCAAATACCTTTGTAACTTGTCATGATTGTGACCATCTGAGTTCATTACCTTTGTAACTTGCTCAGCTATCAAACTTTGAGGTCCAGTCCCTGGACCCATTATGTACCTCTGTAATCTTTTGACTACCGCCCACAGGATGGGTATGGGGTGCATAATAAAGATATCAAACTAACTCTGGTGGTCTGGTGGCTAAAGCTCTCGCTTCACACGGCGAGGGCCTGGGTTCGATTCCCAGCCAGGGCAGAAACATTGGGCGTGTTTCTTTACACCTGTTGTCTATGTTCCCCATCAGTAAAATGGGTACCTGGGTGTTAGTCGACTGGTGTGAGTCGCATCCTGGGACACTGACCTAATCTGCCCGAAATGCTCAGCATAACAAGGGACTTTCTATATAGTAGTATGTCACTGATGTCAGCTATGGTCTGTATACCTTGTACTTGTAGTAAATAAAGATATTATATTATTATATTATTAAGTGGGAAGAGACTGGTGGTAGAAGATCCTCTTAATATGTTTCGCCCAAGGCTGGGCTTCACAAAGTACATTATAAAAGTCCAACCTTGGCCAAAAACTTTAAAATGATCCTCTGTTGCCAGTATTCCTAGCCCTTGATTACGACTTAATTCCCAAACTCAAGCAGTTATTGCCAGGAAGATATTTTGTACCAGAAATGATCACTGCAGTGCGGCGCCAAGAAATTAGTCACAACAAAGACATTGGAATTCACTCTTCTCTATCAAAATAATATATAACCTTATTTTTAAAGGGGTGGACGGGTAAGCTGGTGGAAGGCCTCTGCCAGATGACCAAATATTCAGCGGCGAGTCACCATGCGACTAAGAACTGCGTCAGGAAACACTTCTTGTTTCCTGATAAATCTTGCCTAACCTCTAACATTAACATATTATAAAACTGAAACTTATGGAATGCAAGCGAGATATGAAAATATACACTTTGAAAATCCTAGAGGGACTAGTCCCAAACTTGCAGGAGATGCAATATTCCCCCAATGGAAAGCAGGGGTGCCACGAGTACACAAAAGTACACAATAAGTGTTATGGGCCCAAGACTGTTCAACTGCCTCCCATCACCTGGCTGTCTTCAAGCAGGCACTGGACAGGCACCTAAAGTCAGTACCTGACCAGCCAGGCTGTGGTTCATACGTCAGTTTGCGTGCGGCCAACACTAACAGCCTGGTTGATCAGATCCTGATCCCCCCTTGAGTCCTGGTCACAGACCAGGCTGTGGGGGCGTTGACCCCCAAAACCCTCTCCAGCTATGTGCAGTTGATAAAGTCACATTCACCGCTCAGCTCTCAAGGCGAGAGGGTGCGCCCGCTCTGACCCCTGGCGGCGGCGGCGGCAGTGTGTTCTACTGGTTTTCCACAACATGGCGGAGAGGAGCCAGCGAAGAGTTAATACTGTCTGTGGAGGTGCTGAAGGGTGAGATTTACTCCACTAATGCTGCTGTCATACTTCCTGCATTTCTGAGGGATACTTAGGGCATCTTTAATGAGGAGCTACAGTGGACCCTCGGAAATCGAACATAATAGGTTCCAGGAGCTTGTTCTTAACTCTAAATGTTCGAAAATCTAATCAATATTTCCCATAAGAAATAATGGAAATACAATTTCATTCCTGCTGTCAGGAGGCATCAATATGAATACAATATGTACGTCATTACGAATGTGGTGGCAGGGGAGGACAGTAGCGGGCATTCTTGCTCCAGCTATGAAAACATCTTCCCATTCTTTCCTCCTGCATTAGATCACTTCTTTCATAAGAAAACCATAATGTACAAATGAACAGGTGTACATACCTTGCAGAAGATAGGCAGAGTGGCTTATGCTGTCAGGTTAGAGAACATGATATACGAGCTCTAGAGAACTAGAGGAACGAGCAAAAGCTAGAGAACATGAGAAACAAGCTAGAGAGAAAGAACTAGTAGAGAACGCGCTCGCCTGGAACTGGAGAATAAGAAATTAGCTATGACAGCAGAAATTGAATGAGGGTGTAGTGGAACATGCTGCTACTTCCTATATTCCCACACCTAATTTACCTCCCTTCACAGAGGGGGAAGACAATGTTCTATATATTACCTCCCTTCACAGAGGGGGGAAGACAATGTCCTATATAATCAGATTTGAAAATACTGCTACCCTCTGTGAATGGCCAGTTGATTCTTGGGCTACTAGGTAGGGCATGTAATTTTCAGGGACAGCCTTGAATATTTACGCAACTTTATCCCATGATATCATTTGTGACTAACTTGTTGAAGGCAATACTTAAGGCTTACCAAAAAACCAAACTCGTATAGGAAAGATTTCAGGTATGCCGCATTACAACAGTCAGAACTTCCAGCAGTTACAGATTACTCTTTCATTTGTTCGATTTTTGGATAGAGCACGCAAAAATTGATCACGATTATGAAGTCCTTTTGGAGGGGGATTCCCCTTCCAACCACTAACACCCTGCCCCTGTTGAAGAGTTGCAGGCATCTGGAAAGTAGAGTTGCTGACAGGGGGCAGGGTGTTAGTGGTTGGAAGGAGAATCCCCCTCCAAAAGGACTTCAGGTAACAAGTCCCTCTCTGGGGTTACTTCCCTTCTTGGTCTTTTAATACCACTAGGACCAGCTTGAGAGTCACTAGACCCCTGCCTGGTAAAGTAACTGTCCAGAGTCCTCTGTTTCTGGCGACCCTTCAACACTTTCCTGAAGTGCGACATGGCTCTGTCACTGAAGTGGCTGCACAGAAGGCTCATTTCAGCTTGCTCAGGGTGGTGTCTTTCAACAAATGTCTGAAACTCATTCCACTTTGTACACATCTCCTTAAGCACTGAAGAGGGCACCTCCTTCTGTCTCTCTCCCTCCTCCTTTGAAGCAATAATCTCAGCTGTAGTCTGTTGCTGTTCCAGATGAAGCTCTTGCAGCTCTTCAGTTGTTAGCTCTACCCTCTAGCCACAACAGGCACAGGGTCGTCAGGGTCAGCCTCAAATCCTTCAAAATCCCTCTGTTGGACACAACCTGGCCACAATGGTCTCCAAGCAGAGTTCAAAGTCCTGGAAATCACTCCCTCCCAAGCCTTACCTATAAGGCATATGCAATGCACAATATTGAAAGTGATCTTTCCAGAACTCTTAGGGTCAATGCAGTGTCTGAGGTCACATCAAAGCACTTCTGAAACACTGCTTTGGTGTACAGTTTCTTGAAGTTGGAAATGACCTGCTGGTCCATGGGCTGGATGAGAGGAGTGGTGTTAGGAGGCAAGAACTTCACTCTGATGAAGTTAAACTTGTCAGACAAACACCCTTGCAAGTTGTGAGGGTGAGCAGGAGCATTGTCCAGTACCAGGAGGCACTTGAGTCCCAATTTCTTTTCCAAGAGGTATTTCTTCACACTAGGACCAAACACTCCAGTCCCCCATTCCTTGAAAATCTCCGTAGTGACCCATGCCTTGGTGTTAGCCTTCCAATGCACACACAAATTATTCTTGTCAACACTGATTCCTGAAGGGTCTGGGATTTTCAGTGATACACCAGTAAAGGCTTCACTTTAAAATCACCACTGGCACACATCATAAGATTTAGCCTGTCTTTCATAGGCTTGTGTCCTGGCTGTGCCTTTTCCTCCTGAGTAATGAAGGTCTTGTTGGGCATTTTCTTCCAAAACAGGCCTGTTTCATCACAGTTAAACACTTGTTGGGGGAGGAATTGTTCAGCCTCTACGAACCCCTGGAATTCCTGCACAAATTTTTCAGCTGCACGTTTGTCTGAGGTGGCTGCCTCACCATGTCTCACAACTTTGTGTATGCCACTACGTTTCTTAAACCTGTCAAACCAGCCTTTGCTGGCTTTAAAATCACTCTCCTCACCACTGGTTCCAGGCATTGTCTTGACAAGATCTGCGTGCAACTTCCTTGCCCTTTCACAAATTATCGCCATGGAAATACTATCACCTGCTATCTGTTTTTCATTGATCCACACCAACAACAACTTCTCAACCTCATCCACTGTTTTAGATTATTTTTCGTTAACATATCAACCTCTTTTGCAACATTAGCTTCCTTGATCTCATTTCTCTTTGCCAAGATAGAGCTGATAGTAGATGGGGTTTTCTTGTACATCCTGGCAAGATCACTCAGACGTACACCACTCATTTTTCTATAATCTCTTTCTTCAGTTCAATGGTGTTCCTCACTTTCTTTACCACAAGGGTGCCACTAGGAAGCTTCTTTGGACCCATGGTGACTTATTTCACAGTGACAATCACTAAACCACCAAAAAAACAAAACAAATGTATTGTGAATGTTTGAAAGAGCACGCTGGATAATGTTCTCTAAATGGTAAACGCTTCACTGGCGGCGTCCTGCGCAGGCGCGGAGCAGGCGGACAGGTCTAATACGTTACAAAACAAGAGCCAGTTTACGATTGTTGCGCCCCTTGAACTGGGCCTCAATGTATATAATGTATATTTCAATTTTCTATAGTTTTATATTGCGAATATTCTCGATTATAGCTAAATCGTTAATATTTGGCTTTATATTATTATTAGACTATTATTTAACTTAGCTATATATATTAGGTAGGATGTAATATTTTATGTTGTGCTCGAGTGTGTAGTAACTGCCTTGGTGTTGGCAAACGACTGTTACGCGGCCGGCGTCTTGTTGCGGGGAGGAGTCAGTCTCTGGACACACCTGAGCTGGGTGGTTGTTCCTCTTTGATCTCTCTCTCTGGCCTGCTGCCCTCGTCGAGTCAACTCCTCACTCTTGTTGTTCTCGACATTAGACTCTGTTGGGTAGAGTATGTATTTGTTGGTGAGGCGAAGCATACTTCTCAGAACTCTGTGTAACTCTGTTCACAGAGAATAGACTAGACAGTGATTATTCGACTTTGTTCTGGGTTGTGTGTCACTTTGACACTCTTTGATAAAACTCAGGTCTCAAGCTCTAGCTCTGGACCTACTTCGATAAGGCATCTGTGCACCGCCACAGTTTGGGATTGTTTATGCTGAACCTAGTTTCAGTAGAAAGGGAGTTTTATGACTGTTTTGGAGGATCTACTGATGGTCCCCAGTTAGGGTCGATTTTATATCTCCTTGTTCCTGATGCTGTGTTGCTGTTGCCTGTTATAGTGCTGTTATGCGAAGTGGTCATTTTACTGTACAATCCCGCTGTTCAGATTGTAAGTTTAGTACAGCTAGCTTATGAGAAGTTGTTCTGTCGTACACTGGTTGAGTCGAGTCATAGTTACCGGGAGCACACTCGTACACATATTATTATTTGTATATATTATTGTTATTACTGACATTGTACCTGTCGGTACTTCTGAGTCATTTATATATATATGTGCCCTCAGCACAGACTTATTGTATATGAGAGCAGTGTAGGAGCTACCCTTCTAATTATCCTTATTGATATCTTAATATCTTTATTTGATTTACTACGTTACCCTAGATATTTTCACTTTGTTAATAAATCTTTTAAATCATTTACTTTGGTTAGTACCCTATCAGTTGGAATCCCCTTAATCTATATAATATGTCGGATAACTGAACCAGGATACTGACTTTGTTGCAAAAGCCCAGTAACAGGCTGGATGCTAGAAGGGCTTTCCTTTCTAGTGTTCACTGGAGATATCTATTGTAAATAGATATCGTGTCATTTTGTAACAACGATTCTCAAAATCGAAAAAAATGCTTACGAAACACGATGTTTACAAAATAAGACCCTTACGAAATTCGGGGGTCCACTGTAAATAGCTTTGAATTAGTTTTATTTTTCTATTTCATTTTTCATTTTCTTTAAGAGGACTTAAGATTCATGTTCAAGTATTTATTTTTCATAAAACATTGTTAAATAAAGTGCTTATTTTCGTTATTATTGTCTTTCTATTCTTATAATTTTCCTAAGGAGTTACTGCAACCTTCACACTGTCAATCTAATTCTCAGGAAATAGAGTATTACCTCCTTGTTATTCCTAGCCAATGCCAAGAGTGTTCTCAAAATAGCTCATGACTTACCAGTGACCGAATATTGCACCCATCGTAAGATATGGCATAAAATTACTTATTTCTGGCCACGTATGTACTCGCAGGTGTCAAAGAAGTATGGGTCATGCAATAGGTGTCAATTGCTTGCAGCACCAAATACCCACTATCCTATTACCTGTACTTCTGAGTCTATAAAACTTCATCCAGCAGAAACGAGATACTCCACCATTGAAAAGGAATGTTTGGCCCTTGTGGGGTGGGGGATCTCCAAACCTAAATATTATTTACTAGGTTAGGAATTCATTCTAGTAACCAATCAAACCATTGGTATACCTACAAATGTAAGGGAACCAACAGTCACCTTGAGGTGGACATTGGCACTCAAAGCTTTTAAGTTTCATATAGTGCATATCAATGGTTCATCTAATTATTTCTGACTGGTTAAGTCATGGCAGTCAGTAGAATATTGAGACTATGCAACTTTCATTATTATTTTTTTTTTTTTTTTTTTTTTTTTTAGACTTTCCTCGCGATTTCTGCTTATATTCCTTGCATACAAGTCTTGGTATGGGGGAATGAGGGAAAAGTCCATAGATAGGAGTAACGAAAGTGAATGTCTGTATGGTGATAGTTTGTGTGGTAGTCTGCTTGTTAGGGTAGGGCGAGTGTATCTCCCGCTACCCCCTTTTTCCACCCGGTGAGAGGTGAAGTGTGGCTCCAGCCAGAGGTACATTCACTCGACTAGCTGCTCCCAAACAACTAAGTCTTTACAGCTGCTCCTGTCTTATTTTATGTTAAGAACTTCACTCGTGATTTTGGAAACAATTCTGCTCTGCTCTGCCTTGCCTTATTGTAATTTGTTTAAATATCTCGCCATTTCTTTTAAAGGCCTTATGCCTACTATGAGTGATTATTAGAGTAGGGAGTGATTGTCTTTTAAATTCTTTACAGCCTTCTGGGCCAGCTAGGATCATTGGCACAAAGCAGTGGGGGTTTGCTGGAATTATCTCAAGTGAGACCAAGAGAATCTCCAACTGTTACCCTTCAACTGTGGTTCAACTAGAGCCAAAACCCAGGCAACTGTTATTCACCCATGGACGACACCAGAGTCTTAAGGTACCTTGGTTAACTACTGAAGTTTCTAACTTGGTTTTGGAAACAAGTCAACCGAGTGGTTGTGGAAACATCCGTCGATCCATAAACAGCAAGGAGTAAAGAAAACTAGGAACAAGTCAGAGCTTCCGTGTCAAGAACATCGACTTAAACACTAATCTCAAAATGCTATCTTAAGTATTTTATAATTTCATAAAACTTCCTATTAAATAAAGTGCTTATCTTCATTGTTATTATTTATCTCTTCCATTTTTGTAATTTTCCTAAGGAGCCCCTTGATTCATCTTGGCTTAAAAATCAAACCAGGACTGAATAAAAACCTTCACAATTGGAAAGCTGATTGCATTGGACGAGGCCCCTTTAACCCTTTCGGGGTCGGTGCTGTACTATTACGTTTTATGCACCAGGGTCGGTGCTGTACTAGTACGTGCGTAAATTCTAGCAGCCTCAAATTAAGTGGGAAACGGCTGGTAGGCTTAGGGGTGAGAATGGGTCTGCATGGTGAGTGCACAGTAGGAAAAAAATTGGGCACCCAGTGGTGCATTGTGGGAACACCATTTCAGTAGACCTTGTCCACCATGCCTCGCAGCAAGAAACACCTTACACTTGTTCCACAGTGATGGGGGTGTCAGTGAAGGTGACTTTCAAGGTTTTGAGGCAGTTGTGACCGAAAGTAATGACCATAATACCCAGACGACCCACAACCTTCTACCTCTGGTGCTATGGAGTCTTGTTCACGTTCAGTTGTACCAGAACGAAGGAGGAAACTACTCATATCTAGGACTCAATGTGAGCAATGGTGGTGATAGTAAATAGGAACTCCAAGCTCTTCGAAATAGTTCCAGTAGCGAGAGTGAAGTGGAATATTCACCAGTGAAGCGTCAGTATACACGACGGTATATGTGCTCTGGAAGTGTGCCATATGCTGTTCCAAGGGTTAGGAGTACATCACCGAGTACATACCGTGGGCATACAACAGGCACAGATAGTGAAAATGAAGATGATAGTGTTGCAATTGGGATGATAAATGTGATGTGGCAGTCAATATCCAGTACCCACCAGAAGACCGCACCTGGGATTGGCAGAAAGCTGAGAATTTTCTTCCCAATCCCCATCAGTTCAGTGGAAACGATGCCACTGAACTGGAATGTTTAGAGTTATTCTTTAGAGTTATTCTTTGACGAACCCCTGATGGAAATTATTGTCAGGGAAAGCAACAGATACTTCGATTACACCATGGCAAACAATTCTTTCACCAAAATCACGTCTACACCAGTGGAAGGAGACAACTGTGGCTGAGATGTATCTTTTCTTTGCCACAATAATGCTTATGCCACATGTGTATAATAATCACTGTACCAAATACTAGTCGACAGACCGATTAATTGCAACCCCACCTTTCAGTGATATTATACCAGTGAATCGACTTTTGCTCCTGTTACGTATGCTACACTTATCAGACAAAACCAGGCCTGACAAACGACAGGTTATATAAGATGAGGAATGTGTTTTTCTATCTGAAAGAGAAATTCAATATGTATTTTTATCTCTTCAGGAAGCTTGTTATTGACGAGTCACTGATTCTGTTCAAAGGTAGACTGTCGTTCAAGCAGTATATACCAAGAAAGAGGAAACGCTTTGGTATAAAGTTTTGTGATTGCTACAATGGTCTTGTATTGGATATTGTGTACACTGGAAGTAATACATTGAGAGATACCAGGAAGTTACTGGGTATCTCTGGTGATGTGGTTAGAACAATGATGGAACCATATCTTGGTAAGGGGCATATATTATATACTGATAACTGGTACACAAGCCCCTCCCTCAGTGATTTTTTGCGAGTGAACTTGACAGATGTGTGAGGTACAGTGCGTGGAAATCGTAAGCATATGCCTAGGTTCAGTGCTGGCACTCGTAGAGGTCAAGTGCAGGCGTTTGCTGCCAATGATATCATGGCATTTCGGTGACATGACAAACGAGATGTCACACTGTTGTAATCAGTTCACCCTAATGAAATGGCAGACACTGGCAGGCTGAATAGAGACCAATGAACCCATTCTAAAACCTGCAGCTGTGGACTACACTCACTGCGTTCAGTGGACAAATGTGACATGCAGATTGGGTTTCCTGATTGTGTTCACAAGAGTTATAAGTGGTACATAAAACTTTCCATATTCTGGACATTTCCATGCTCAATGCTTGTATGTATAAGATGAGGACCAGAAACAAACCACCAATGGCGAATTTTGTTTGTCTGATCAGACAAATAATCACCAAGTACCAAGGAACACCACCTGCAATAGAAAACCGCCCACGAAATTACAAACTACCCTCTCGTCTGAGGCCTGGTGAACACTTCCTGTTACGGCCCCCTATCTAACAGGGCTGTTAGTAAGTGATCTGCCGACCGAGCAGTCCTGTGACGTCACCCAACGTGATGTGGGACCGCTGAAGCCGGCTAGACCGACATTTCACCAGACTTGGAGAGTTTTAACCTGACTCTTCCATACACTTGGAGAATGTACCTAGACTCTCCTGCACTTGGAGAATTTTGCACCTAGACTCTCCCCCTGACTCGACTTGGAGAATGTACCTAGACTCTCCCTGCACTTGGAGAATGTACCTAGACTCTCCCTGCACTTGAGAATGTACTAGACTCTCCCTGCTTGAGAATGTACCTAGACTCTCCCCTGCACTTGGAGAATGTACCTAGACTCTCCCCTGCACTTGGAGAATGTATTGTGTGACACTGTTGTGGTGTCAGGACTCATCAGGGTGTAGTGACAACTGGTGACACGACACCAGTGGAATAATCGTGTGATTTTGTTGGTGTCGGATGACGCGGTGACAAGGTTTTTAGAGACGGAGTCGTGACACAGGGGGCGTGCCATGTGGCACAGAAGGTGTCGTGGGACACAAGCGAAGGAGTGTTGTGTAACAGACAAGGGTGTCTTGAGGACACTGTAGAGAATGAGTGTCATGACTAGAGGATTGGTGGTGTCCTGTGTGGCACGATGTTGGCAGCGACGTCTGACACTGCTCTAAATTTTATGATTGTTTTACTTGTGCTAATTTTACTACGTTTTAAATTGTTATAAAATGTGTATAAAGAGATATGATTTTACACATTATATATTAGATTTTTTTATATTAATCATAATATATAATAAATATCTGAAATGAGATTTTATTATCCCAAACAGTCGTTTATTACAAATGTTTTTTTTTGTAAAACTTCCTAATGAAACTGCTTGCAAGAAAGGCTCAGAAAAGGTGTTATGCATGTGCACATACAAAAAGACGCCCACAGCAACGCACACACGGTATATGTGTGAAGAATGTGAAACACCACTGTGCATGACTTCCACAAGCTGTAGAACTAGGAACATGTCCAGTGACTGTATGATTGAACTATAGTAATAAACTATTTTACATTGTACGTTTTTGTAAATATGTTTTGTAAACAAAATGAGAAACTTTATGCGGTTATTGTGTAATATTCAACGAGTGAATTTGAAAAAACAGCACTTTTATTGGTCTCACAGGCCATAGTTATTTGAAAAAAAAAAAATTACAAAATTTAAGAAAACTCGAAAAAAAAATAAAAGTTTACCGGCAGTCAGCGATGTTGCCATAAACGGTTCAATTTCTGTCAACTTGAAGCCTCCATATCTCCGTAAGTATTGATGGCAAAAAAAAAAAAAAAAATTAACCTATTAGATTTAGAAAAAAAAACATTTCATAAGAAAAAATTGTTTTCGTGAGAACAGGTTTCCGAGAAGGTCCGTCGACCCCCTAAGGGTTAAAACCACAGCAATGTTCTTGTTAAACAGGCACCCGACTCCTGGCATTTATATGATGGTGCTGCATGGGGTCTGCCAGAATACGCTAAGATCTGCAGATAAGGTAATCAGGCAAATAAGAAAGTGGGTCAAGTTCCCCAAAGATACATCACTTGGGATCATTTATGCTGATACAGCTGCAGGAGGCTAAGGGTGCGTATGCCTATCATCGAGGGTGCCTATTTTAAGAAAGAGGCTAAACTTATTCCATGGGTCGGAAGATCGTCATCCAAGTATTGGCAGAGCACCAGAATACAAGTCTGAGACGTGGGGAGTAGCAAAGTGAGGAATGCAGTGGTGACATCTAGAAAACATGAAATGAAAGAATGGAGGAAGGTCTTTTATGGCTCAGCTGATGGTGTGGGACTGCAGGTAGGTCCACAAATGGACGGCAAGTGGTACAGGTTTGCTAAAAGGGGCATCATACATCGATGCTTTAACGATTAAGCATAACCTAATGCCCACCAAGGTTAGAAAATCTAGAGGTGGTAGGTTGATTGATACAGCATGATTGATGGCTGTCAACAAAGGGAATCTCCAAGTGTCCACGGTTATACGGACAACTAGTACGGCGCCAAGACTAGGTGGTGGATGCTATTGCTGATTGTCTGACCAAGAAACATGCAATAATTAAAAAGCCTCACATACCAACAGTGGGAGGAATACGTAAGCCGGACTTGCTAATTGGAAACAGGAAGGCTTATGTATTGGACATTAAGATTACAAGCGACGCAGCATTATGAATGAACAATACCATCGAAAGACCAGGTACTATGACACTGATCCTATTCGGAGATGGGCGACCCAGCAAATTCAGTTGAGTGAATTACAAGACATTGATGGGAGCCAAGATGCTGCAGAGACCAGACCCATAGATCCTGGTGGGATAGTGCTTGGTGCCATCATTATCACATGGACGGGAGCTGTACCCAAAATCGTACCATTCTCAACAAGGATCTGAGATTTTTTTTTATTTAAAACATATATACAGAGCATAAAAAATATACATGTCTGTACGCCATGAGTTTGATACATTTATGGAAACTAAAACATTCCCAGACTCCATTATCAATACTACATACAAATTGGTCCGTAGGACAGCTCTACAACACACAAGTCTTTATATTTTCTTACTGTACATTGTCCCCTTTTCCTCTCCTATGCTATTGACCCTTTGACATACAGTATTATTTTCACAAAGTATATACACCCAAGGTATAAATATGTCATCCCTAGGAGTTATTACTGGACACCTCTCTGAGTTTACTCTGGTCCCTCTGCATTATGCTATGCGATAATCACTTGCAAAACTTTGCAATGTGATTTTGCCCCAAACTAATAGACTACAGTTTATACAACAAAATTCTTCCTTTCATCTTCAGTACTTCAACATGAATATATTCTCTTATAACACATTTATGTACTTCTGCATTACCATTATAGTATATCACCACTCGTCCTCCCAAAGTCATTCCCTTATGTACATACCTACAAGGTATTACTGTGCACTTTCTCCAAAACATTTTGCATGCTTTGTTATGTTTATACACAAAACTGTATACATCTCAACCACAATTAGTACACTCGTCATATATGTTAATCCATTGTTCTTTATAAAGTAATTCTTATATGTTGTGACTTGACATCTACTGCTAAAGTAACTCCATTCATCTTCCATACCTACATACACACTTCCACGTGTACCTTGACTGCAAGCTTCGTAGTTATTATTCTGTACATTGTAACAGTAGTTCATCCACTCGTATCTTGAAACACCATTTTTCACATTAACATATTTTAACTGATTTTTGCAAACTCGACAATGCGTTAACTACAGCTTCCCTTCCACACTATTTTCACTAAACAACGTCTAGACATAGCACATACCTTATATAATATCTCCACCACCCGGTGGTCTTCAAGTGGTCTGGTGGCTAGAGCTCTCGTTTCACACACGGAGGGCCCGGGTTCGATTCCCGGCGGGTGGAAACATTTTGACGTATTTCCTTACAACTGTTGTCATGGTCACCTAGCAGCAAATAGGTACCCGGGTTGTTAGTAGACTGGTGTGGGTCGCATCCTGGGGGACAAGATTAAGAACCCCCAATGGAAATAAGATAGTCCTCGATGACGCACCGACTTTCTTGGGTTATCCTGGGTGGCTAACCCTCTGGGGTTAAAAATCCGAAGAAATCTTATCTTTTTCCCTTTAATGAATTTCAAGTCTTCTATTTTGTCCGTCTATGTTAGTAATTTACCATCACATACACTATCCCTTACCTCCGCTGTTCATCATCCGTCTCCCCTTTGCATTAAAATTGCCTTTTGTCATCCGTCATCCTTTCCCCTCCCCCATATTTCCTCACTACTTTAATTCCCGTACACTTACATACCTACACTACCCCCCCCCCCCAGTAAAATCCTATTTTCTTTCCTACTACCCATCCATTCCACTTGTACCACCACCCAGCAAACCCTCCCCTCCTTGTGTCAAGCCCTTTTACATTCATTATTTCCTATGCTTCCACTAAGTCCCCTAAACTCATTTCTTTGTATATATGTATCGAAACACTTTAATCTCCAAATCTTACTATATATCAATGTATTTACTGCTATCACCCTCTGCTGTAATGTAAGATCCCCTGGCCTCCATCCCTTCATTCTATCCATTGCAGTTTTCACTATCCTACCTGAATTTACACCATGCACTTCCTCTTCATTACTCATATATATTATTTCACATATCTTATTGTTTTCCACTATTATCCACCCATGCCTCTCGCCCAATCTCCCCCCCCCATCTACCTACCTCCAATCGTGATTTGGCCTCCATTTACCCTCATTCCCGTTGCTCTACAAAAAAACTTATACGTCCCACATTGACCAGTCCCTCTACGTTGCCTATGAGCACTGTAGTATCATCCACGTATCCCACTATCCCCTGCACCTCACTCGCTTCTTCCACCCCCTCCCTCCCTTCACCCTCCTTTACTAGTCTGTAGAATGGATCTTGCATACATGCAAATAGACATTGCAACAGAGGACATCCCTGCCTTAATCCCTTTTCCATTTTTACCATTCTCCCCACACGACCATTCACCTGCACTCGTATACATGCCCCCTTATACACTGTTTCAACCCATCCCACCACTTCCTCCCCAAACCCCTGGTGTTGCATAATTTCATAGAGCACCTCTCTCCACACTGTCATATGCCCTTCTCCAATCTAATGCTAATACCCCCCCTCTATGCTATTCTTTATATATATATACTTTTTTAATTCTTTCGTGACCACTTATGCTTCTCTCTGGTCTCCCACACTGCCCTTCCTCAATCACTCCTAGCACTTTTTCAACCTATTTCCCAATACTTTCGCGAAAATCTTATAATCCACATTCATCATTGCTAAAGGTCTGTAATTGCTCATTGTCACTCCTGTTCCCCCTTTCTTAACCAACATCACCACACCCATGCATTGATCAGTTCCTAAGCATCCCTCCTCCTTCATTGTGTTAAAGAGCCATACCAAACATTCCCTCAATACATTCCAATATATCCTATAGAAGTCATTAACTATGCCGTCTATCCGTGGAGCCTTTCCCTTACTTAACCCATCCACCGCCCCCATATCTCTTCCTCACTAATTGGACCTTCCATACTTACTCGATCCCTCTCTCCCACCTTTACACTTATTCCCTCCATAACTGTTCTCTCTGTTATGCCTACCCCATCACTTCTCCAATACCTCTCGAACCATTTATCCACGTAGACACCCATCGCCTCAGTTGTCCTTAATCTTCACCCCTGCACATAATTCTCAAAAGACTCTTCCACTTCTATGCTATTTACTGTCATACCGTCCCTCCTTTTCCTACATTTGCTCAAAACATACTTCAAAGGCCTGTCTCCCCATAAAACATCATCCATCCCCACCCTCAAATGACAAACATCAAATCTTTCATTCTGTATCTCTCTCAGCCTTTCTTTCAATCCCCTTATCTCCTGCACTGCATTAGGTCCATTCCTCCCCCTTAACATCTGGCCAAGAGCCCCTCTATGTACTTTTGTAACCCAAATGTCCAACCCACCTCCTCCCCAGTCTTAAAAAAAACTTATACCCACACCCAAATATCCAACCCACCTCCTCCCCAGTCTTAAAAAAAACTTATACCCACTTTTCCAACCACACTGATACTCTCTCCTCTATCTGCTTCTTACCTTGCTCCCACAACCCCTTCCACCATTGTACAAAACTTGCCTGTTTGTCCTCCCCACTCAACAATTTCACATTTAATTTCCAGTAACCCCTATACCATCTAACTGCTCCTTCCAAACTAACTTCTACTAGAACACCCCTATGATCTGAAAACCCTACATCTATCGTTTGCACACCTTCAGCCACTACCTGATCTGACCCATATATCCTATCCAATCTGGCTGCATAACCCTTACGAAGGTATGTGCGCTCCACTCTCCCTTCCATGTCCTTCAATCCCACACTATTTAATACATCTCTTAAGACCCCTAACAGCCCACTCCCCTGATAACGCAGTTCCAATCCCCTCCCACTATCACTACACCTAGCAACCCTCCTAAGACATACCAAATATTCATTCACAAATTGTCCTTGACCTTCCTGGAAAACTCCGCTGGCATATAAACCCCCTACAAAGCATACTCTGACACCACCCCATTCCCCATCCACCTTTACTATACGACCCCTCCCCCCACACTCCCATGCAATCAAATGAAAAGGACTCGACACCTTTATCACTACCGCAACTCCACCCTTTAATCTCCCTGAAGACCCAGCATATACATCATATCCTTCCAAACGTAAGTCTCTTCCTATCCTATAATTATGTTCCTGCAAAAAACCCACTTGCACACCATAAAGTCTCAATGTCGCCTCCACCCACTTCCTTTTAACCTCTGCCCTCATACCATTTGCATTAATAGTTATACACTGGAAAACAACAATGGTTTACCTCTCTACCTTGATGCATGTGTCACTTCAGTTTTCCCTGTGCCTCCTGCTCTGTTTGCAAATTCCCCACCCTTCCTTAATTTGCATCCCTCCTTTCCCTCTTTGACGCATCCACCAAAGGCTTTTTACATGATCTCTGTGAAGGCGTTAATACATCCTCTCCATCTGATGATGCTACTGATCTCTTTCAGGATTCCCCCGACACTTCCATACCTTTCCTACTTTCTTGCTCATGCACTTCCACACACACACACAGCCTCACATACTAAACCTTGTTCCCTCATTCTATCCTCTTCCATTTCCTAGTTCATCGTCTTCCCCCACTACTTCTGCAGCCGTACTTAACTCTGGCAAGGTCTCTGCTATGAGACTCCAATACCCCTTCCAAAGACATTAGGGCTGGCTTCCCCTGTACCTTCCTCCTTTTTTGTTGTTTCTCTTTGCTCCTCTGTAGCTATCGTAGGGAGTGTTTGACATGTCCCTGCGCTGCCCTCCACTATCTCACTCCATGACCGGGTAGTTGGCTCCTGCTTCATCGTAGTAGTTTACTGTCCTCCTTCAGTCTTGCTTGGTCGATTCAGCCCTCCCCCCCCTCAAATCTTTGCTGCCCTCTTTTAACAATTCGCTGCCACACATGTACGGCACGTCCGCTGTTGACCCACGTACGTTACGTACACCTAGGTCCTGAACTCAGGCATTACTACGTATGATGGTATGGGCTGCCTGATGGACATCTTCAAAGAATAAGACCCCTCCATGAGTCCTTTGAAGGGTCTCTCACGCCACTTTCCCACGTTTGCGGCATGTACAATCCCATATTCCTTGAAGACTGCCGTTAGATCCACTGGATCCGCCTCGAATGGTAAGTTTCTCACCCTTATCCATGTATAGGACCGGGAGGCAACCCTCAACCACACCTCCATACTCGAGTTAACTCCATATACTATCTTGATACTTGTCAACCAACCTTTCATACTGCTGTGATGACGACAGTTTCTCGAACACTATGTGCGGGTCATTTGTTCATTGTTCCAGTCACGGTTCTCTGTGTTCTCCATCATAACCAACTACATTAAGTTGTTACAGTACTGTGGATTATCCGGGTGACTAAACAGTATTATCCATGTATAGATTGTGACTTATCTGAAGTCACATCCATGTATAGGTCAGTGTAAGGAACATGTTGTGTAGGTCAGTGTAAGGAACATGAGTAGGTCAGTGTAAGGAACATGAGTAGGTCAGTGTAAGGAACATGAGTAGGTCAGTGTAAGGAACATGAGTAGGTCAGTGTAAGGAACATGTGTAGGTCAGTGTAAGTATTATTTTTTTAAGGAAGATTACTAATATGTATATTTTATCTAAAAAAATAGTTTCAGAAAATTCTTGAAAATGCCTTGAATCGTCAAAAAATGCAATAAAAATCTATAAAAATCAATATTATTATAGAATATTTCATATGGTTAGACCATTTAGGGCTATACCATATAGGTCACCTATGACGATCTTTTATGTATCCTTCAACACCATAGGTAGGACTGTAGCGGCTGTGGACGGGTGTAACACACCCTTTACAATTTCAATACACACAGTGTTGACGTGACGTCTGCCAGCTGCCACCATGTTGTTGAAAATAGTTTCATCTCGGCACCACCAGGAGGCAGAGCACCAACAACTGCCCAGTATGGTTGCTGGACGGGGAATCACTGAGAATTAGTGCATCAAAAATAGAGCTCTACAGTGGAATATGCACGGCCAGTGAAGTGGCTCGAGAGCAGTGTAGTCCCCACTAGGTGGTGATGCACAAGACATACAGTGGGGGGGGAGTTTCAACTGTTTAACCCCCCTGGAAAATCCCTTACTGCGGGGATAGAGAATAAGAAATGGTCATCTGTCCGTGCCATATACAAGGAAAAGGTCTTCAACGGCTAAAAGGTATAAAAAAAATTGCCATTGTTGTGTGTGAGGGAAAAGTCCATTGAATAGGAGTAATGACAGTGTGAAGGTATGTATAGTGATAGTTGAATGGTAGTCTGCTTGTTGAGGTGGGGAGTGTCTGGATCCCGCTATACCCCCCCTCTCTCTTCCACCCAGTGAGGTAGTGCTACGCTCCCCCTCTCTCATGTCTTCTGTTACTTTATCGTAGAACTCAAGTAGATTTGTGATGCAGGATTTCCCATCTCTGAAGCCGTGCTGATTGTCATGTATGATCCCAATCTTTTCAATGTGACCACCTCTAGTTACTGTAATTTCAGTTACATATCCAACTCTTCCTTCTGCTACTGGAGCTCTTGCTGCTGCTACTACTACTACTGTTGTTACTACTACTACTACTACTGCTGCTGCTGCTGCTGCCTCCTGCTGGAGTTGTTATTGGTACTGCTGGTGGCGCTGTTATTGTTCCTGCTGTTGTTGATGTGTTTTTTTCTGCTTCTGCTATCACTCGACTGACAACTCTCAACTCTACAAGTCTTCAATAGTATCTTATGTTAAGAGCTTCACTCATTATTTTGGGAACATTTAATTCAGCTCTGCCCTGCCTTGGCTTATGGTAAAGTAAATTGTTTCAATCTCACCATTTCTTTTAAAGGCCCTATGTTCACTATGTGAATGAATATTAGAGTGGTGAGTAATTGTCTTCTGATTTCTTCCCCCAGCCTTATGAACTGGCAAGGGTCATCTGGCTCAAAGCCGAGTGGACGGCTGGAATTCTCTCCAAGTGAGAAGCAGAGTCTTGACCACCAATTGTTCACTACGCCAGTAGTTCCTATATCTACAATCAAGAAAACCCAGGCAACTGTATTTTACCAGTGGACAACCTTCACCTGTTACCTCGGTTGAATAGTTTTTGGATGTGGAAACTGATTTTGGGAAACATCCGTCAACAGAGTGGGTGTTGACATTCATCGATTCACCAACAACACTGAGTCGAGAAACGATTCATAGCTGCAGTGTCAACAAGATCGACAGGTACATTAATCAACCTCCATCTGTAAATACCTAGCTTTGGATCATTCATTTTTTGTTTTCATTTTTCTTAAGATAGGATTGTTATATTCATATTTAAGTATTTATTATTTGCATTTCTTTCTGTTAAAATAATTTTTTTATTTTTAGTTATTATTGTCTCTATAATTTTCCTAAGAAGGCTGGGCTACAACCTTCACATTGTGGCAGTAAGTGTGGTGGATGCCCGGTGATAGGCCAGGTATTGTTTATTATGAGTTTTCTGGGGTTTGTCCTGCATTATATCTGGATATGCCTCAGGATGTATGTGGCCGTGCTAATATACTGGGCAGTGATAGGGGGTGGGCCTCTTATAACCTTTTATTTTGCTATATGTGTAAAGTTTGTTTTTTTATTGTCAAGGCACCATTGTTACTGTAAGCTCTGATGCCTTGGAGAAAGAGCTAACAGATGAACGTAATTTATTCATATAAAAGTGGGATAAACATGTGAAGAAATTAAACAAGTTAAGGATAGAGCTTGCCTCATCGGACGAGACTAAGTGAAGTCTGAGCTAAACGAGGAGCTTACCAGAGCTTACCATACAGTATGAAGCTGTAAAAACTTCACTCACGCTCGTCTCAGCAGAAAGAGACAGGCTGCAAGAAGAAATTAAATTCTTTGCCTTCGATATGAAGTGGTCTGGAGTCCCTGAGACTGTGCTTGGAGGAAACGACAGAATTAGAGGAACGAGGCGCAGATGTTGCAGAGAAATCTACACAATCCCGTATGTTTATCCAGTGTCTACCTGGAGGGTATTACGGGGATCGACGTCCCCGCAGCCCGGTCTATGACCGGGCCTTCCGGTGGATCATGGCCTGATCAAAGATTCTGTTACTGCTGGCTGCACGTACTCCAATGTACAAACCACAGCCCGGCTGATCTGGCACTGACTTTAGATGCTTCTAAACATGAATGCGTGCTGGACCTGTCAACTCCGTGCTCACAGGACTGATAATGAAGAAAGGGAAAGACCAAACAAGAAATCCCGAATTTCTCCGGATGTACATTATCCGAAGACCGTGAAAAAAATCCTTAGAAAGAGAAATAGAAGGGTGAAACATTAAGTGCAAAAATGCTTGCAGGTTAGTTAACTACATTCAATTGTAGCTGTATCAACTCAGTGCAATGCTGGAAGTCCAAGCCCCTCGCCCACAAAACCTCCTTTACCCCCTCCCTCCAACCTTTTCAAGGATGACCCCTGCCCTGCCTTCCATTCCCTACAGATTTGTATGCTCTCCAAGTCATTCTACTTTGATCCATTCTCTAAATGACCAAACCACCTCAACAACCCCTCCTCAGTCCTCTGACAAATACTTTTAGCAACTAACACTCCCTCCTAATTTCCACTCCGAATTTTCTGCATAATATTTACACCAGTCATTGCCCTTAGACACGACATCACTGCCTCCAGCTGCCTCCTTGCTGCAGCATTTGCAACCCCTGTTAGCGTAAAAATTAGCTACAAAAATAGCTTACAACACCTTTGTGGAAATTTATCGAGCAAGAAATTCCACCGACTGGATAAGTTTGTAAATAAGTAGATGCGGCAGTCTCTGGAACCCTTAACACCCACCCAAACAAGGATACTAGTTTGGAAATTGCAAGAATACAGACTAAGATTATATATGTACACTAATTGATAGATTCACATTTAAGAATGAATTGGGTTTAAATTGTTAATCACTAATATTAGAATTAAATAATGTATCCTTAGACCTTAACCCCTTAACTGTTAAAACAGTCATACCTCGGTTAACGATGCTGTCAGTTAACGATAGTTTCGGGTAACGATAGTTTCGGGTAACGATATTTATAACTTAAAAAAAATGATTGCGGGTAACTATGTTTGCTTCGGGTAATGACATTCGTACCGACACTCCGCGTGGCGCCCAGCTGAGCGTGCACTCCAGGGAGCGTCAGTGTGCTATTGTTTACAAGCGAGAGCGACCACCCACCCACACCCACGCATTCATACCAGTATATTGTCATTATTCCACTTTTTAGTGCTTGCAACTGCTAAATAAGCTACCATGGGTCCAAGGAAAGCTCCTAGTGGTAAGCCTGTGGCAAAGAGGAACAGAAATACAATAGAACTGAAGGAGATAATAGAAAAATATGAAAGTGGAGTGTGTATCACTGAGCTGGCCAGGCTGTATGGTAAAGCCTTTTCTACCATCCCTACCATTGTGGCCAAGAAAAATAAAAGTATAATCAAGGAAGCTGTTGTTGCAAAAGGTTCATCTGTGTTCACAAAACAGACCACAAGTGCTGGAAGATGTGGAAAGGTTGTTGTTGGTGTGGATCAACGAGAAACAGTTAGCAGGAGATACTGTTTCGGAGGCAATAATATGTGAAAAAGCAAGGCAGTTGCATGATCTCTTAAGAAAATGCCTGCAACGAGTGCTGAAGTGAGCGAATTTAAAGCCAGCAGAGGCTGGTTTCACAAATTTAAGAATCGAAGTGGCATACATAGTGTTGTGAGGCATGGTGAGGCAGCCAGTTCTGACAAAATTGCGGCTGAAAAATATGTGCCTGAATTCCAGGAGTACATAGAGGCTGAACAATTCCTCCCCCAACAAGTGTTTGTGATGAAACAGGCCTGTTTTGGAAGAAAATGCCCAACAGGACCTTCATTACTCAGGAAGAAAAGGCACAGCCAGGACATAAGCCTATGAAAGACAGGCTAACTTTGATGCTTTGTGCTAATGCCAGTGGTGATTGCAAAGTGAAGCTTTACTGGTGAATCTTTTTGAAAATCCCCGAGTGTTTGGCAGATGCGGTGTCAGCAAGTCTAACTTGTGTGTGATGTGGAAATTAACAGAAAGGCATGGGTCACAAAGGACATTTTCTTAAAGTGGTTCAATGGCGTGTTTGGCCCCAGTGTGAAGAAATATCTATTGGACAATAATTTGCCACTTAAGTGCCTCCTGATAATGGACAATGCTCCTTGTCATCCTCCAAACTTGGAGAAAATTGTGGAGGAGTTTAAATTCATCAAAGTGAAGTTTTTCCCCCTAATACCACTCCTCTCCTCCAGCCCATGGACCAGCAGGTCATTTCCAACTTCAAAAAACACTACACCAAAGCAATGTTTCAAAAGTGCTTTGATGTGACCACAGACATGAATATAACCCTAAGAGACTTTTGGAAAAACCATTTCCATATGCTGCATTGTGTAAACCTTATAGGTAAGGCTTGGGAGGGAGTGACTACCAGGACTTTGAACTCTGCCTGGAGAAAATTGTGGCCAGACTGTGTCCTAGAGAGGGATTTTGAAGGTTTTGGGGCCGAGCCTTAGAACCTTGAGCCTGAGCCTGTTGTGGAAGAAATTGTGGAATTGGGCAAGTCTATGGGGTTAGAGGTGAGTGGTGAGGATGTGGAACAGTTGGTGGAGGAGCACAAGGAAGAGCTAACCACTGAAGATCTGCAAGAGCTTCAACAGCAACTGGAACAAGAGACCAGAGGTCAGGACAATGGTTCAGAGGAGGAGGTGGAACAGAGATGGAAGAAGGTGCCTTCTTCAAGGATTAAGGAGATCTGTGCCAAATGGAGTGATGTGCAAGGCTTTATGGATGAATATCACCCTAACCATGCTGTTGCAGGCCGTGCTGGTAACCTGTACAATGACAGTGGTGTGTCATTTCAGGGATGTGTTAAAGAATCGCCAGACACAGAGCTCCCTGGACAGATTTATTGTTAGAAAGAGGTCCAGTGACTCAAGCTGGTCCTAGTGGCATTCAAAGAAAAAGGGAAGTAACCCCAGAAAAGAACTTGGTACCTGCAGTGTTAATGGATGGGGATTCCCCTTCCAAACACTAGCATTAGGGTGATATTCATCCATAAAGCCTTGCACATCACTCCATTTGGCACAGATTCTCCCGTCCTCCACACATCAACAACTCTTCAATAAATGTAAGTGACATGTTATTGTACAATATTTACATGTGTATTTATTTATTGTTCATTAAATTGTGTATTATTTAATGTCAAAAAGTTCTAAAAAATATTTTAACTACTTTTGGAAGTCTTGGACGGATTAAATTTATTTCCATTATTTCTTATGGGGAAAATTGATTCGGTTAACGATTGTTTCGGCTAAAGATATGCCCTCTCTGACGGATTAATATCGTTAACCGAGGTATGACTATATATACGTTCTTACCGCCCCAAACTTAATTATACGTTTTATTTTTCATTCCTTTAAAATTGCCGCAATAGGCACAAGGGAATGGGTCTGTACTCAGTGTGCGCAGTATGGAAAACAATCAGGGACACCTGGGTACCGCATGGTAGCACCAGTTGCATTCAGGTCCATCTTGGGTCATCATGGCACATCCTCGTGATTCACTCACGCCTCGTCGTATTAACACTACTATTCTAGGAAAGTGATATAGAACGTGAGTTTAGTGGATTTGACACCAATGTGGCCACTAATAATCAAGGAATTAGTGAAAATATCGATAACCCAGATAACCCTCAGCCCATCACCTCTGGGGGTGGCCAGTGTGGCCACCCGAGACCCTAGGCCAAAACTATCATTTTCCCAGTGATAGTGAAAGTGATGTAAGTAACATTGATTTTATGCCATTCAAGGATTCCTCTAGTGAAAGTGATGTTCATTATTCACCAGTGAAGCTTAGTTTTAGGCATCATCGCTTACGTTCAGGCAGTGTGCCATATATATTCCCAAGGGTCGTGAGAGGTCCCGATCCAAAACCCCGGCCAAAGATAGTGATCATGAAGGCGAATATTCGGGGATGGAGGAAGTAGTGGTGGGTGGCACAGTGCCTGGACCACATGGCACGGTGGGTGGACAAAGGACCGCACGGCACCCCCTCAACCATGTGCAGCCTCCACTCGTCCCCCCCCTCGCCCCATGCCACAGGTCCACCCTGCACTATGTGACCATGAGTGGAACTGGACACAGTATATTCGTGCCACAGCCTTTTGATTTTGAGGAGTGGAAGTGGCATCCTGCCAGAATGTCCCATAACGAATGAGTCTACAGAGTTAGACTTTTTCCAGTTATACTTTGACAAGCCTATAATGAACTTTATAGTGACCCAGACGAACAATTATTACCGCTATATCATGGACAACACAGCAGAGGTTGGGGAATCGTCACGGCTCCGCAGGTGGAGACAACAGTGGCTGAAATGTATTTATTTCTTGCCACTGTCATGCTTATCCCACATACCTATAAGAACAATATATGTAACTACTGGTCCACAGACTACTTCATCAGTACTCCAGTCTTCCATGACCTCCTTCCCTGCAACAGATTCACTATGTTGCTACGAATGTTGCACTTCTCCAACAGGAATAGGCCCAACAGAAATGACCTATACAAAATCCGGGAAGTGTATGTATACGAAGCAGAAATTCAGTGCATACTTTTATCCCTTCAAGAACGTTGTTGACTAGTAGTTCATTCTGTTCAAGGGACGTGTCATTCAAGCAATATATACAGAGCAAACTTAATCGCTTTGGTATAAAACTTATGCATGACAGTGGTCTTGTGTTGGATGTCATTTTATACACTGGGAGAAACTGACACCAGACAAATGTTGGGCATTTCTGGTGATGTTCGCAGGATGATTGAACCATACCTTGGCATTGTAGACAGGCAACTGGTATACAAACCCTATGCTTGCTGATTTTCTACGTTTGAACTATACTGATATGTGGAACAGTGAGCAGGAATAGAAAACATATGCCAAGGTTCAGTGGAAGCAGTGTTGACGGTGCAGTGCAAGCGTTTCATGCCAATGACATTGCACTGACGTGGCATGACAAACGGGACGTGACATTGCTGTCAACCATCCACAAACGAGATGGTACAAAAGTGAACCGGACACCAATGAACGTATTGTCAAGCCAGCTTTGTCGTCGAATATGCAAACAATACGAGACTAGTTGACAAGTGTGACATGATAGGGTTCGTTGACTGTGCGTAGGAGTCGCAAAGTGGTATATAAATCTTTCCACCTTGTAGACATTGTAGTGCTCAATGCATTCAATATGTACGAAATAAAGACTGGAAAACTACAAAGATTTGCAGAATTTTCCATCAATTTCGTAAAATAGCAAAACATGTATGGTACCACACCTGTACCTGCCCCTCAACAGCGACTTGTACACCAATCACAACCAGTGGGGAAAGTGCCAGACCGAATCATCAGTAACTGCCACTACCTGATACCAATACCACCTACCCCAAAGAAGCATTCCCAGAAAAAGTGTTGCGTGCGCTACTACCACAAAACGACCCCAACAGCGGAAGGACACGATTCATATGTCACCAGTGTGGGGTGGCACTGTATGAATCCATGCTTCATGGACTATCATACAATCGTGGAGTCCTAGAAACATAAGTGGGACATGTAAATACTTTTATATAGTTGTAGATAATAGAATGATTCAGCCAGGTGTGCAAAATCACCTATCAGTGTGTACATGTGTGTTTGTGACTATGATAATCATTTGGTATATAATATTGGTGTGTAAACAATTGGCACTGAAATCAAGTTACTATAAAACAATTATACCATAAAAACAATGTAGAATTTCTGCAAGCTCCATGTTACCATCAGGTGATCGCCAAGTGCCAACTTTGCGGCCTCTTATCTCAGTAAGTACTGACCCTAAAAAAATTTTTTATCCTATAACACTTAGAAAAATGTGCTCTATTCCTATAAAAAAAATCAGAATATTCGGAGAGCTGGGCGAGAGAACATATATACGTTGTTTGGACCGTTTACAGGTTAATATTAGGTGATTAGCGAGTGTCGGTCTGGAGTTTTAAGACTGATTGCGGGTTCTAACCCTGCCCATGGTATGGTTTAGGTGTTTAAATTATATTAGGTAACGAGATTAGAAAAAATAACTAGCAACCCCCATCCCTGAACAGAGGCAGGGGGTCACAGCGAAAAAAAAAAAATCTCATCGGACAGACACTGGTGGCGACACCAACAGTTTTAGCTCTTCCCAAGCCCCTTAGTAAGATACTCTGCCTTTATTTGTTGGCCAATGGTATCCAGGGAAACTAATTTGAGCTTTGGGTTACGAGGGCAAAAGCCCAACACTGAGTTAGGTTGCAGTGTAACTCTTAGTTATCAGTTCTAGATTGTAACTTGTCTTAAGATATTGTATAAATCCTTGTGTATATATTATGCTTGGCGCAAACGGCGAGGCGTTCATTTAGATGTACTGTTTTATGACTAGTCACGCTCAAGATGTAATTTAATTATATAATTAGGGCATTGTTTTGAGTTAGGAGGGGATGTAGGTGGTCATGATATACAATGTAATAAAAAATGATTACTTCACATAAAAGGGGGCATTATGGATTGTTATCTATGTTGGGTTTGAAATATTGTGTGTGCACAAACTTGCTTTGGGATGGAAGTAAGGTCCGTGGAGGCCTGAGGTGCTATAACATTCTCATTTGGGGTTTTAGTGTTACGTAGTTGTAAGGTAGGCATTAATGCCTTTAAGTATTGCTACTGTATATATTCATTGCACCACATGGGAGGCTGAGGAGGAGGAATTGTATATAGCTGTTTACTGTTCTTGTGGGATGTATATTCAGAATATAAAAGGGATATATGGCATACACTGTTGTATGTGTTTTTTGTTATTGTAAGATTACATAATGTATGTATATCATGTATTTAAATAAAATATAAAAAAAAAACTTAGTTATCAGTCCAGGAGCTCAGTGTCCTACCCTCTGCATAAATATTGACTAGGGAATACCCACTGAATTCAGGGACCCCTCAAGGTGCAAGCTGGGGATACCAATACCATTTGAATATTTGCAGGAATCGGTCCTGTGCACGTGGCATCTAAGTCACAGAGGTTATAGAAGTCTAAACTGTTTGGGTAGAATCATGGATTTCTAGCTAGCATAGTCTCTACAGCCAAGAGCTCTAATTTGTGCAGGCAGATGAGTTTCCTGCAAGTCAAAATAATTCTCAGTTTTCACTAAGGGTCACTTGTGAGACTGGGACCTTTGAGTCCTGGGTCACCTGTGTCAACACTGATTGCCAGAGTGGACAAACGGTACCAGATGGATCCTCAAATATTTCAAATATGATAGTACCACTTGTGCAGCCAACCCGTCAAAGTTTGCTTCACGTGGTGAGGCTACGTGACTCGTGTATGACTGACTGACACGTCAGCAAGACTTTCGGTCACCTAAATTATTTTTTTTTTAACGATTTGAGATGTAATATACAAAGTAATATATGTGCATTCATAGAGGTTTTTACAGGTACACAAAGTACCGGTAATTAATTGTCACCCAATCGCCTTCGTTGTTACAAGTTAATTCATGAAAAAAATTGCATTTACTCCTGTTTACTATATTGCTTAGTCATTTCTGCCCAGCAGAGAATTTAAAAAAATAGTTTAGCGTGTAACTTTTAAAGTGGAACCAGGCTTAAAGATTATCTATTCTCTTGGATACTTCACCTATGCCCAATTTTATTACCCCATTTGGAGTTATGATCTTTTGTATTTATTTGAATTTTCCGAATTTCCAGTTAAAGATGTTGCCATGAAGTAAGTGGTACTAAACCACAATGTTTAGCTTAATTGTCATAGCCTATTAATCTCCTTGTTACTAATCCAAATAAATTTTTCTTTACATGTTCACCAACAGAAGAATAATTTTTTGGAGACATACCTGGACTCAAATCAGGAATGAAATGAGCGGGTGTAGGTGTCGAGGGGGGAGGATGGTTTTATGAGTGGTGTGTTTGTTGTTTGGAGAGAGTGGTCGTTAGGGACTACTGCTGATAATCACACTAACTGGTCCCACATTCCTGACAGGAAGATAGTGGTGGTGCGCTAGTTGTGTAACCTGTTCGTCCTGGACTAGGAATTATGAAGCTGTCTTCCAACGTAGAGAACCTAGCGGCTGCCTGCACCACCTGTACACTGCAAATACACATTTATCAAATTCACACAAAGTTTAACAAACTGGTCAATGGCTAAAACAAACTAAAAATGGCCTCTAGCAGTTTGCCAGAGTAACAATTTATAAAGGTAAAATATTACCAAACTTAAACATCTATCGGGCTGAAAATAGTATATGTACTTAGTTTTTTCCAGCTTCCATTTGTTTTAAACAATCTCCACAACCTCCAATATAAGAGACCTCAATTATGAAGCTAGTTCCCAAGCTATGATTTCATAAAATACAGCTTTTAAGTCTCCAGGGCAAAGACTATAGCAAAAAACGAGCTTATATTAAGCTAAGATAATCTGGTGTAGCCTAATGAAGTTTGGCTATTCTGCACCCCCCCCCCCTCCACACAAACAGCAGACAAGTATAACATGACAGTATACAGAGCTAATTTACTTTTAGTCACTACGTTAATACAGCAGTTTATCAAATATTTCTCCAGCAAATAACATGACCATCGAGGAAGGTGCACTAAAGACAAAGGTGCTCCATTATTATAGCTGAACCTGCCCGTCCCATTCTTTGATTTAGTGCTTCCCGATCCTCTAGATTTAAAACCCTCTACGGCTTAACGTTCCCATCAATATAATTAGCAGTACGAAGGTTTGAAAAGCACAAACCTGAAGGATCACTGCGATCTTGACAAGTACTGTACTAAAAGTTAAACTTAAAAGCAGAACCTCCTAGCCCAAGTTCCCCTGTGTAATAAGGAAACTATAATGTGGCGTGAGGCGGAGAGATGTCCAGACACACCCACCTGCAACTGCCAGCGTGGTTCCACTTTGGACATGTAGTTATATTTTGCGCTAGTCAGGTGGTCAGCACTGTGGTATACATTGTTGGTTCATTCTGTTCCGCCAGTTTGTTCCACGCACTCTGGAACATAAGATAATTTGAAATCACAAGACTAAATAGCACACTAGACAAACCCATTAATGAAATAAGGAACCGAATCACAGTTTTAAAAACTGACTAGAAAGACCTACTGCACGGATGCTTTCCTGGACAAGTGAGCCCCCACCTATGACACCATCTCAAAATTAATCTTAAATTCTGAAGCCCACTTCTCTTTCATAGATTATGGAATTTAATCTACAAGGCTGACTGATATTTCTACCGCTCCATTTCTGCTGCCGCCGCTTACAAAGTCAACTATTAGATGAAAGATTGCAGAGCAGGTGAAAACTTTAAAGGATATTAATAGCTCCACACGTCACTTTACAAAAGTTTTACATGACAAATTCACCGACGAGTCAATTGAAAACCAGTTTTCTGGAACTATAAAAGTAAATTTATCTGATCTTTTAAAGATTAGAAACTTAAACCAGTTTCCTTGCATGGGAGTGGAAAGAATTAGTTTATCAATTTAGCGCTTATGAAATTTAACTAGGAAAAATTAAAGGAAAAAGACTTCTAGCAGTTTAAAAAAATAGGTATAGTCTTTTATAATCATTTAGTAATGACAAAGCGAACACCAAAACCTCGTGGAAACTGCTAGTCAGTTACACACCACATGTTAACTAACAAAACTATGGTTAAAAAAGAGGGGGGGGGGTACTGAACACTAAGACTGGGAGTGAAGATCAAAGCTTCCTGTGTAGGCCAAACATTTTGGCAATAATGAAAACTAAGTTATACATTCGTCTTATTAACACAAGGTAGTGATTTACCTAAAGTCATGACCACCCTGAGGGAAGTAAAGACCAACGTAGGCAATAATAAAATTAGTAAACTTGTACTTCAGAGTCGCCTTAATGAAGACGTGTACAATTAGTGCCCATGGGAAGGACTGTAGCAGCCTAATATTTCTTAAACCTGGAGCAGCTAATTAACTCAGTTTAACAGCTGGTGTAGGTTTAACAGCTGGTGTAGGTTTAAAAGCTGGTGTAGGTTACATAACTATTCAAAAGTCTTTCCCCTTCGTTTTAAAACTGAAAAACTATTACACAAGTATTTTCCCCATTACCTAAAAACAGAACTTTCCTAATCCAATAATTTATTTCTACAAAATGTAACAGTTCTGTCCCAAAGGTTAAGGAAAAAAACAAACTTATCCAGGAAGCGCTGAACCCATAGGGGTCATAGAACCTAGACAACGAGCGCCAGTCAGGGTCGATCCCAATGTTGGGAAAATTTCCTTGGATCAAAAGCTTCTCACCAACATAGGAACTTTCCTTCAGAGTTAGTCCAGTAATCAGCCTTGTCAAGGTTAAGTGACCAACCTACAAGAGTATTAGCGCACAGAAATGTGGAAAAAGAGGAAAAACAATTAACCTATCATTTTTTCCCGCTTATTATTGAGTGAGGAGTAAGTCACATTTCGAAGTAAATTCGCTAAAAAAAAATTATACATTAAACAGTTACTCTTTCAATGACGAACAGCAGATCTTATGAATATTTTACCAAATATTTAATATAGCTGTAAAATTAATGGAAAAATAATACAGCACTCCATTATTTACCCCAGGCTGGTAGTGTGCACTGAAGCTCGTGGGGGACACTGGTCTGCTGACTCTTGGCTGAGCACCACCAGCAGTAACCTCCACACTGAACCTCGTGGTGGTGGACACTGGTCTGCTGACTCTTGGCTGAAGGGACCACCAGCAGTAACCTCCACACTGAACCTCGGGGGGTGGACACTGGTCTGCTGACTCTTGGCTGAGGCACCACCAGCAGTAACCTCCACATTGAACCTCGTGGTGGTGGACACTGGTCTGCTGACTCTTGGCAAAAAGGCCACCAACCCCAGCGCTGTCTAACCCACACATCCCCCACAGCCTCGTGGTGGTGGACACTGGTCTGCTGACTCTTGGCAGAGGCACCACCAGCAGTAACCCCCACACTGAAGCTCGTGGTGGTGGACACTGGTCTGCTGACTCTTGGCTGAGGCACCACCAGCAAAATAACCTCCACACTGAACCTCGTGGTGGTGGACACTGGTCTGCTGACTCTTGGCTGAGGCACCACCAGCAGTAACCTCCACACTGAAGCTCGTGGTGAACACGCGTCGTGCTGGTGCTGAGGCACCACCAACAGTAACGTCCACACTGAAGCTCGTGGTGGTGGACACTGGCGTCGTGCTGAGGCACCACCAACAGTAACGTCCACACTGAAGCTCGTGGTGGTGGACACTGGCGTCGTACTGGTGCACCACCAGCAGTAACGTCCACACTGAAGCTCGTGGTGGTGGACACTGGCCCGGTCGTGGGGGTGGGAAGGGGGCACCACCAGCAGTAACGTCCACACTGAAGCTCGTGGTGGTGGACACTGGCGTCGTACTGGGGTGCCCCCAACCCAGCAGTTAAACGTCCCACACTGAAGCTCGTGGTGGTGGACACTGGCGTCGTGTTGGTGCTGAGGCTCCACCAACAACCACCTCAGTTGCCAGTGTCCCAAATACACAAATTATATTTTTAATATAAAACAGACAAATATATACACCGGGGAGTATCACTCAATGTATATACTGAAGGCTACTTTAATTAACCCTTATGTTAATTATTAGCATTTTTGACTACTTATGAACATGTTACATGTAGCCTAACCTACTCCTGAGTAGTTTGATAGGCTTTATTCCTAATTAACCCACTAACCAAATACACAAATATTTATTTAATAAACAAATATTTATTGAATTACATAACATCTGTTGGCCCTCAATATCACTTTAAAAAAGTTGTACACAAAACCTAAATAAATAGTAATTTTAAAAATACAAAAACGTGAAAAGATTATATGACTGACAATGATTTTGTTTTATATTTTATTACTGACAATGAATTAAGAAGAAAGCAACACAGCAGCATAACAGTCAGGCAACACCAGCATAATGGCACTAAATACAATACCTGAACAATACACACAACACCAAATACACTGACACAAAGTACCCATTATCAAACACTCAAAAATACACAAGCAAAAACTCTGAGATGTAAACTCGAGGCTTAGATAACAGATTACAACAGGTACTAAGACAGCGCTGTATGACCCCTGTGGGTTTAGCGCTTCGCCTAGTCTCCCAGAGCACCAGCTGATCAATTTGGGCTACATGGTCTCCACTGCCATACATCGGAAGGGAAGTATGCCAGACACGAGGATGTCAATGACAACAAGAAAGTCTCACAGAGCGTGTTGCCCAGCAGAACGGAAGCCTCGGGTACTGAGGCCTAGTGGAAGCAAAAGCGTCCAGATGGAGTAACCGAGCTACCCTGGAAGGATAACCAGTTAGTGTGGGACTATACCTGTGCCTCTACGTGGCCAACACCTACCTGCAATACTCTGAAGCTGAAAGGGTAGTGCTGCCAGTTTCAGGGAGACCCAGAAGATCAAGAAATACAGAGGGCAGACACCATGCTAGGGTCGGAGCATGGGGCAAGTATGCCCTGAGATTCCTTAGTTAGGTGGAAAACTTATAGGAAACCAAGGACCCTACAGCGGCCAGCTTCCTCTTTCAGATTCAGTGTTGCGATTCGGGGGAAAATGTTTGCAGCATTCTGGGTACATGGTCCACTGTCGGCGACCTGGATCAAGTGTATGAGATGTAGGCTCCAAGATATCATACATGTTGCTTTCCTTACCTGGAGTTTACCTGGAGAGAATTCCAGGGGTCAACGCCCCTGCGGCCCGGTCTGTGACCAGGCCTCATGTTGGACCAGATTATTATTATAATCAAATAGAAGCGCTAAACCACAGGGGATGTTGGACCAGAGCCTGATCAACCAGGCTGTTACTGCTGGCCGCACGCAGTCCAACGTACGAACCACAGCCTGGCTGGTCAGGTACCGACTTTAGGTGCCTGTCCAGTGCCTGCTTAGCATTATATCTTTTTTTAAATGTATTGGGTAACATATAGGGGTGAACAGCTCCGGGGAGAAGCATCCTGAGTTTCCCATATGCAGCACTAGTATATCCAGGTCATTATGCCAGGCCTCACGGTGGATCAGGGTCTGATCAACTAGGCTGTTACTGTTGGCCGGTCTGTAATTCTTTGCTATTGCTTTACTGTCACCTTTGTGGAGTGGGGCTGTCTGTTGTTTTTAGCAGCTGTGGGATGACCCCTGTGTCCATGCTTCCTCTCCATAGGATGTTAAAAGCACATGATAGGGGCTTCTTGTAGTTCTTGCTGAACACGGAGTTCCACGAGTCTGGGCCTGGGGCAGAGTACATGGGCATGTCATTTATCGCCTTTTCGAAGTCATGTGGTGTTAGGATAATATTAGATAGGTTTGAATCTACCAAATTTCGAGTTTCGCTAATATAAAATTTATTTAGGTCTTCGACTCTTAGGCTGGTCAACGGCTCGATAAATACGCAATACCCCGCCGGGAAACTCTGCCCAATTGTCCTACCATACAAAGATTTTTTCCACCTCATAGTCCTGTAAAACATGTCCTCAAGATGTGACGCCTGATAACCCTATCAACTTTTTTTTTATATATTTTATTTAAAACACATATATATACAAAGCATAAAACAAATATAATGTCTGTACGCCATGATTTTGATACATTTATGGAAACACCAACATTCTCAGACTACATTTTCAATACTACATACAAATTGGTCCGTAGGACTGAGGTCTACAACACAAGTCCTTATATTTTCTTACTGTACAATATCCTCCTCTTTTCCTCTCCTATGCTATTGACCCTTTGACATACATTATTATTTTCACAACAAAGTATATACACCCAAGGTGTAAATATGTCATCCCTAGGTGTTATTACTCAACACCTCCTCTCTGAGTTTACTCTGGTCCCTCCTCTGCATTATGCTATGGGTAATCACTTACAAAACTTTTAAATGTGATTTTGCCCCAAACTAATAAGACTACAGTTTATACAACAAAATTCTTCCTTTCATCTTCAATACTTCAACAACATGAATATATTCTCTAATAACACATTTATGTACTTCTGCATTACCATTATAGTATATCACCACGTCCCCCCAAAAGTCATTCCCCTTTTAACATACCACAAGGTATTACTGTCCACTTTCTCCACTACATTTGTATGCTTTGTTATGTTTATACATAAACTGTATATATCTGAATCACAATTTTTTTTTTTTAGTACACTCGACATATATGTTAATCCATTGTTCTTTATAAAGTAATTCTTATATGTTATGACTTGACATCTTCTGTGAATAACTCCAATCATCTTCCATACCTACATACACTTCCACTCGTACCTTGACCGCAAAACTTCGTAGTTATTATTCTGTACATCTGTACATTGTAACAGTAGTTCATCCCTCATATCTTGAAACAACATTGTTCACATTAACATGTTTGAACCAAATTTTCAAACTCTACACTACACTACACTACCCCCAGTAAAAACTTATTTCCTTCCCTACTACCCATCCATTCCCTTTTGCCACCAAGCAAACCTCCTCCCTACTTTCATCCTTAATTCCCCCACCCTGGTGTCAAGTCCTTTACATTCATTATTTCCCATGCTTCAATAAATCCTAAACTCATTTCTTTGTATTGCTCAGAAAGCCCCCTCCCATCTTCCCCATACACACATCTATTCATATTTTGTTTTTTTTTAAAAACAGTACATACAGAAGAATACATCAGGAACAAAATATGTATGTTATAATATAATAATTATACTCGTTCCCCCGCCTTGGTGGTGAACCGACGATGCATCTAGAGCTCCCTGGTGGAGGAGTCCCGAGAACTTTGATTTTCTACAAGATGGCAGATGGATACCGGCGAGTACATACTGTAGCCCTTGATTTCTGCAGGGGCCGTGCATCCCAGCAATGCCGGCGTTCTCTTGCCTTTAATTTTGAGAGACACGGGATATCTACAGGGACATTTTGGGATATCCCTGAATGGATCTGCAGGGTTTTTTTCAAGTTTGCATCAGCAGTGTCTACAATGGAATCGTCGACAGGTATCAGAGAAGAACATGTAATCAACACAAACTTGGAGTACGTCATCGGGATGCGTCGGCCTCTGTGGATACGGATCAAGATATTCCTTTGAAGACTGACAAGGTAGACATCAGACGGTTTTTCCCCGTATGGTCATCCATGCTGCCACCGTG
>WNWK01012084.1:0-61344 GCA_009830355.1 Cherax destructor
GGTGAAGCAGCAGGAGGCGGGGTCATAGTGGTACTATCCACTAGTCTAAGTAGATCTTCGTCCAAAGGTTGGACAAGTGTTGAAGAATTGTTTGTATTAAGATCCCAAGATGTTGCTGTGTCAGACAGGGTATAGATGAATGATGAAGCCACTGTGTGGCGAAACGTTTCTCAATAAAGATACCCAAATGTTGCATATGTGTCTAATTTATAACTTGTCGGTTCTCTGAACCATTCATCTATTCTCTGGAGAGACGTAGAATGGGGGAGATATCATCGAGGTGTACAAGTGGATGATGGCATAAACAAAGGAGATATTAATAAAATACTGAGGATATCGAACCAAGTAAGAACCAGAAATAACGGATTTAAATTGGATAAATTTAGATTTAGAAAGGACATAGGCAAGTACTGGTTTCGAACAGAGTTGTAGATGCGTGGAACAATCTTCCGAGTAGGGTGATAGAGGCTAGACCTTGGGTGGCTTTAAAAAGAGATTGGACAAATATATGAGTGGGAGGGGCTGGGTTTGATTAGTGTCGTGAGTACAGGAGTAAATTCTTAGGTAGTGGTGGTTTTGATAAGGACCTGCCTTGTATGGGCCAGTAGGCCTTCTGCAGTGTTCCTCCATTCTTATGTTCTTATGGATAAAGCTGCGACGCAGTCTTGGGTAGCATTAATTAGACAATCATTATTGAGCATGGGTAATACTGACAGTAACCACCGAGGGCTCGAGCACGGGTAATGCTGAAATTGAGACGCATGTGCAACATCTGGGTATCTTTATAGTAGACGTTTCGCCATCCAGTGGCTTTATCAATACAAATTCTAGGACATAATTGAAGACAATCGAACTATATACAAAAGATGAGGAAATCAGTCCCTCGGCCTGCTACCCTTCCCTATCAGCTGACGCCTATTTAAAGGCAAGCCTCCTTGCTTGTTCTTCAGAATCTCCAGACCTACGGTGCTGAACACACCAACTCAAAGGCCGAGGGACTGATTACCTCATCTATTGTATATAGTTCGATTGTCTTCAATTATGTCCTAGAATTTGTATTGATAAAGCCACTGGATGGCGAAACGTCTACTATAAAGATACCCAGATGTTGCACATGTGTCTCAATTTCATCTTGTCGGTATTGTATATAATTCTTGTACAACGGGTAATGCTGACAACGGTAACCACTGATGAAGTATCGAGCACGGAAAGTGGTGACGACAACAGCCATTAAGAGAGTATCGGAAATGAGTCATTCTGGAAAAATAAACACAAGCAGTATAATGTGATCCTTTATTGACAACGTTTCGCCCACGCAGTGGGCTTTATCGAGTCACAAACAGATCTACCTGGATAACAGAAAAATGAGTATTTATAGGATTTAGTCAGGTGGAGAATGCTATGTGACAGTCTTCAAAGTAGTGTGTTAGTTAAAACATTCTCCACCTGACTAAATCCTATAAATACTCATGTTTCTGTTATTCAGATAGATCTGTTTGTGACTCGATAAAGCCCACTGCGTCGGCGAAACGTTGTCAATAAAGGATCACATTATACTGCTTATAAGAACATAAGAATGGAGGAACACTGCAGAAGGCCTACTGGCCCATACAAGGCAGGTCCTTATCAAAACCACCACTACCTAAGAATTTTTGGACATAAATTCGTTAGAAAACATTCAGCGTAGAATGACTAAATTAATACATAGCATTAGAAATCTTCCTTACGAAGAAAGATTGAAGACCCTTAAATTACATTCACTTGTAAGACGTAGAATGAGGGAGACATGATCGAGGTATACAAGTGGAAAATGGTATTAACAAAGGGGATATAAAAAGGTCTTGAGGTATCTCTCCAAGAGAGAACCGCAATAATGGATTCAAGTTAGATAAGTTTAGATTTAGAAAGGATATAGGAAAGTATTGGTTTGGAAATAGGGTAGTTGATGAATGGAACAGTCTGCCTAGTAGGGTTATTGAAGCAAGGACCTTGGGTAGTTTTAAATTTAGGTTGATAAATTCATGAGTGAAAGGGGTTGGATTTGAGTGGGAATTGACATGAGTAAATAAAATTATCAAAGCTTATTTTTGGGTAGCATTGAAAATTAGGTTGAACAAATATTCTGTTGGTGGGATGGAATGTGAAGGACCTGCCTAGAATGGGCCAACAGGCCTGCTGCAGTGTTCCTCCTTTCTTATGTTCTTATGTACTCACGACACTAATCAAACCCAGCCCCTCCCACTCATATATTTGTCCAATCTCTTTAAAGCCACCCAAGGTCCTAGCTCTATCACCCTACTCGGAAGATTGTTCCACGCATCTACAACTCTGTTCGAAAACCAGTACTTGCCTATGTCCTTTCTAAATCTAAATTTATCCAATTTAAATCCGTTATTTCTGGTTCTTACTTGGTTCGATATCCTCAGTATTTTATTAATATCTCCTTTGTTTATGCCCATCATCCACTTGTACACCTCGATGATATCTCCCCTCATTCTACGTCTCTCCAGAGAGTGGAGATTCAATGCTCTAAGTCTATCTTCATACGGGAGATTTCTTATACTGTAAATCATTTTAGTCATTCTTCTTTGTATGTGTTTATTTTTCCATTGTGTCGGTATTTTATACCATTTGTTTCCATGAGTCATTCTAAAAATGAATCTATGATGAACTGCAATTATTTTGGTATTAAAGCCTGTCTCTCAAAATACAAAGCAAATAAACTTTCAAAAAGACATTTACATTTTTATTATTCATCAGCATTAAACAATTCGACTAACTTGTCAAAAATTAGTTAATATCTGCCATGCTATATGAAGAGCACAGAACAGGCAACCAGCTTCCACCGGCAGACACTACTAGGGACTGTGTAGTGGAAAACTAGTTTTCCACACAGGAAGACATCTCGGTTTTCACACAGGAAGACATTAATAATATCCCAGTAATTAATTTTTACAGAGGCCCAGAAGAAGATAAATTATGTAATATCACAGTCACTGGCGAGGTGATTATGAAACAGCTGGACCGACTGAAACAAAATAAGTCGCCGGGTCCTGATGAGCTTTTTGCAAGGGTTCTTAAGGAATGCAAAATGGAACTCTGTGAACCAATATCTAACATTTTTAATTTATCTCTTCAAACAGGTGTAGTGTCTGATATGTGGAAGATGGCTAATGTAATTCCTATTTTTAAAGCAGGGGACAAGTCACTACCGTCAAACTACCGCCCAATAAGCCTGACCTCACTTGTAGGCAAATTAGAGTCAATTATAGCTGATATTATGAAGCCATCTAGATAACCATATTTGATTAATGATACCCAGCATGGATTCACGAGGCCGTTCCTGCCTATCTAATTTTTTAAACCCTTTCTTCAGTAAAGCTTTTGAGGCTGTTGATCACGATAAAGATTCGATATTGTTTATTTAGACTTTAGTAAGGCTTTTGATAGAGTACGCACCAGAGACTGTTAAAGAAAGTGGCAGCTCATGGCATTGGGGAAAGTGCTGTCATGGACGAGTCATGGCTCACCATAGGAAGCAGAGAGTGTCATAAATGGGGTTAAATCCGAATGGGGACTTTGTAACAAGTGGTGTTCCACAGGATCAGTCTTAGGCCCATTGTTATTTATAATATATATCAATGACCTTGATGAGGGAATTACTAGTGATATGAGCAAATTCGCCGACGACACGAAGATAGGTAGGATAATGATTCAAACATAGATGTCATAGAACTTCAGGAAGATTTAGACAAACTTATTCGTGGTCAGAAAGGGCAGATGCAGTTCAATGTAGATAAATGCAAGGTTCTGAAGCTCGGGATTCCATAACCCAAGCACTTATAAGTTAAATAACGTAGAACTTAGCCATACAGATTGCGAGAAGGACTTGGGGTGATGGTGCAGCACCTTAAACCAAGACAGCAATGCCTAAGCGTATGTAATAAGGCAAATAGATTACTGGATTTATATCAAGAAGTGTTAGCAACAGAGTCCAGAGGTTATATTACAGCTTTATACATCATTAGTAAGGCCTCACCTAGATTGCAGCTCAGTTCTGGTCTCCATATTACAGAATGGACATGAATTGTTAGAAAACATTCAGCGTAGAATGACTAAATTAATACATAGCATTAGAAATCTTCCTTACGAAGAAAGATTGAAGACCCTAAAATTACATTCACTTGTAAGACGTAGAATGAGGGAGACATGATCGAGGTATACAAGTGGAAAAGGGGTTTTAATCAAAGGGATATAAATAGGTCTTGAGGATACTCTCCAAGAGAGAACCGCACAATGGATTCAAGTTAGATAAGTTTAGATTTAGAAAGGATATAGAAAGTATTGGTTTGGAAATAGGTAGTGATGAGTGGAACGTCTGCCTAGTAGGTATTGAAGCTAGGACCTTGGTAGTTTCAAATTTAGGTTGGATAAATTCATGAGTGAGAGGGGTTGGATTTGAGTGGGACTCGCATGAGTGGGTAGAATTGTCAAAGCTTGTTTCTTGGGTAGCATTGAAAATTGGGTTGAGCAAATGTTCTGTTGGTGGGACGGATTGTGAAGGACCTGCCTAGTATGGGCCAACAGGCCTGCTGCAGTGTTCCTCCTTTCTTATGTTCTTATGTTCTTATGAGACACTTGTGCACAATGTGGGTATCTTTATTCTGGAAACATAAGAACATAAGAAAGGAGGAACACTGCAGCAGGCCCTGTTGGCCCATACTAGGCAGGTCCTTCACAATCCATCCCACTAACAGAATAATTGCCTAACCTAATTTTCAATTCTACCCAAGAAATAAGCTTTGAAGATTCTATTAACTCAAGTGCGAGTCCCACTCAAATCCAACCCTCTCACTCATGAATTTATCCAACCTAAATTTGAAACTACCCAAGGTCATAGCTTCAATGACCCTACTAGGCAGACTGTTCCACTCATCAACTACCCTATTTCCAAACCAATATTTTCCTATATCCTTTCTAAATCTAAACTTATCCAATTTGAATCCATTATTGCGGGTTCTCTGTTGGAGAGATATCCTCAAGACCTTATTTATATCCCCCTTATTAATACCCATCTTCCACTTATATACCTCGATCATGTCTCCCTCATTCTTCGTCTTACAAGTGAATGTAATTTAAGGGTCTTCAAACTTCTTCATACGGAAGATTTCTAATGCTATGAATTAACTTTGTCATTCGTCGCTGAATGTTTTCTAACGAATTTATATCCATTCTGTAAAATGGAGACCAGAACTGAGCTGCATAATCTAGGTGAGGCCTTACTAATGATGTATAAAGCTGTAATATAACCGCTGGACTTCTGTTGCTTACACTTCTTGATATAAATCCCAGTAATCTATTTGCTTTATTTCTTACGCTTAGGCATTGCTGACTTGGTTTGAGGTTGCTGCTTACCATAACCCCAGATCCTTTTCGCATTCTGTACGGCTGAGTTCAACATTATTAAGCTGGTAGGTGCTAGGGTTATGAACATTCCCGAGCTTTAGAACTTTGCATTTATCTACATTAAACTGCATCTGCCATTTTTCTGACCAGGAATTGAGTTTGTCTAAATCCTCCTGAAGTTCCGTGACATCTACGTCTGAATCGATTATCCTACCTATCTTCGTGTCATCAGCGAATTTGCTCATATCACTAGTAATTCCCTCGTCAAGGTCATTTATATATATTATAAACAACAACGGGCCCAAAACCAATCCCTGTGGAACGCCACTTGTTACAGATCCCCACTCAGATTTAACCCCATTAATGCACACCCTCTGCTTCCTATTGGTGAGCCATGACTCGATCCATGAAAACACTTTTCCTCCAATGCCGTGAGCAGCCACTTTCTTTAACAGTCTCTGATGTGGTACTCTATCAAAAGCCTTACTAAAATCCAAATAAACAATATCGAATTCTTTATCATGATCAACTGCCTCAAAAGCCTTACTGAAAAAAGTTAATAAATTAGTTAGGCAGGAACGGCCCCTGGTGAATCCATGTTGAGTATCATTAATCAAATTATGCCTATCGAGATGGCTTCTTATGTTATCAGCTATAATCGACTCTAATAATTTGTTAAATTAGACACATATGCAACACTTGGGTATCTTTATTGAGGAAACGTTTCGCCACACAGTGGCTTCATCAGTCCAATACAAAGTAGAAAGGTGTAAGGAGAGGAGGAGTTTGAGGTTATCAGTCCCTCGGCCTGGAGTCGATGTGTTCAGTCCATCAATCTTGTTAGAAGTGTAGCACAAGGCCGTAGAGGTGGCTTATATGCTGTAATCAGGTGAGATGCAGCAGGAGGAGGCAGGTCATAGTGGTATCAACCACTAGTCGAAGTAAGTCCTTGTCCAAAGGTTTGGACAAATGTTGAAGAATCCCTTTGTATCAAGATCCCAAGAAGTTGCTGTGTCAGACAGGATGTAGATGAATGGTTCAGAGAACCGACAAGTTGTTAAATTAGACACATATGCAACACTTGGGTATCTTTATTGAGGAAACGTTTCGCCACACAGTGGCTTCATCAGTCCAATACAAAGTAGAAAGGTGTAAGGAGAGGAGGAGTTTGAGGTTATCAGTCCCTCGGCCTGGAGTCGATGTGTTCAGTCCATCAATCTTGTTAGAAGTGTAGCACAAGGCCGTAGAGGTGGCTTATATGCTGTAATCAAACCTTTGGACAAGGACTTACTTCGACTAGTGGTTGATACCACTATGACCTGCCTCCTCCTGCTGCATCTCACCTGATTACAGCATATAAGCCACCTCTACGGCCTTGTGCTACACTTCTAACAAGATTGATGGACTGAACACATCGACTCCAGGCCGAGGGACTGATAACCTCAAACTCCTCCTCTCCTTACACCTTTCTACTTTGTATTGGACTGATGAAGCCACTGTGTGGCGAAACGTTGCCTCAATAAAGATACCCAAGTGTTGCATATGTGTCTAATTTAACAACTTGTCGGTTCTCTGAACCATTCATCTACATCTAATAATTTGCCTACAATTGAAGTTAGACTTATTGGGCGGTAATTTGATGGTAACGACTTGTCCCCTGCTTTAAAAATAGGAATTACATTAGCCATCTTCCACGTATCAGACACTACACCTGTTTGAAGAGATAGGTTAAAAATGTTAGTTAAGGGTTCACAGAGTTCAATTTTGCATTCCTTAAGAACCCTTGAAAAAAGCTCATCAGGGCCTGGCGATTTATTTTGCTTCAAACGGTCTATCTGTTTGATAACCATTTCGCTAGTGACTGTGATACTACATAATTTATCTTCTTCAGGCCCACTAAAATACCTAATTCTTGGGATATTATTAGTGTCTTCCTGAGTGAAAACCGAGAGAAAATAATTATTAAAAATAGAGCACATTTCATTCTCTTTGTCAGTAAGATACCCTGACGTTTCGCCATCCAGTGGCTTCTTCAGCTCAATGCAGAAAAACGGTGGAAAATGAGAAGACTGAGGTAATCAGTCCCTTAGCCTGGAGGAGTCGATGAGTTCAGTCCACCAAACTCCTCATCTTCCACAGTTTCTCTGCATTGAGCTGAAGAAGCCACTTGTTCAAATTTTGAACAAGTGTCTCATTTATCAACTTGTCGGTTTCTCTAAACCATTTATTCCAAAAAAGTAATTAATGGGAACGACTACAAAATGAATGATTCCCCGTATCCCAATGTTGAGAAATGTATGATAGGGAGGGTCAGGGGCGGCTTATGAGAGTGGTACGTGTGACGCCTTCCTCTCACTCCGTCTTTTGGACCATCATGTACCTCTGATCCACGAAAAATTGAGTACCATCATTTGCCAAGCGTGTATGAACATAAAATAAATTTTGCAACTGCCAAATCTTAACACGGGATATTATACACCTGTCAATTGTATATACCTGTATATCATTCAATCATCAACCATTTACCTCAGATTACCACAAACTTGTCATGCACATATACAGAAATACCATGCACGTGTCAATAGTACGTGCACATTCCGTGCTTCTTTCACGTCAGTGTTGCCGTTGTGGGCAACTGGACGGCTCTGTAATAATCTTTAGTGTATGTATGTTAGAACTCCTTTCGTACTATTTCCGAAGCCGCTAGACCGGATGTAGGTCCATCTCCTCAACGATCAGTCAGTCCAACTTATTTATGAAATCGCTGAACCGGACGTAACAAATATCCGTTAGTCCAGCTGGAAATACCTGTACCATTTATAACTGTGCTCTGTTTGGATAAGTTCGTCTGTTGTCTGTTCGTGTGTACAGAAAGATCGTTAATTACAGACTGGCGGTGTCTCTATTGGACAGAGAATCGAACCTCCCAATTTTTTGCGCAGACTCACCCACACAGTTAATGCTTTATATCAATGTAATAATGCTACCTGTTCACCAGTTAGACCGTTCAACTTCCTCCGAAATCCGGTTCGTTGACTTCTGCCAGATCTAACGTTTTATTAGAACTTACCGTTATTCTAAGATAAGTTAAATTCACTCATATTAACGTATATTACGTGTAACTAACGCACGTTGTTTATGTTGGAGGACTGACTGAATAACAATATGTCTGTGTCTGATAACGCTCTACAATCACCAACTGAGCAACAATATCAACTATTTCTTTTATATTCTCTCCAGCTAGGGCTATCGAAGTACTGAACCAAAATTGAGCAAAAATCATTCGAAAAGTCAAGGTTGCCAGAAAAAAAAATAGTGGCAAAACAATCAATATTTGGCAGTCACGTTGTGCTTGTTATAATAATCAGAAATGTCTTTCTTCCATATCTTGCTTCCTTGACTTCTTCTTCACTGTCCTTCTGGTCTCTCTAAATCACCTTGATTAAAGTGAGTTCCCTGCGAGCCGGAAACTTGTTTACCTGTTCATCGGTGTGCAGGTGTTTCCAGCAGAAACTCTTGAGGAGACTGAAATATATTTTTCAATTTACGTCGAGCGGAATATATTTGTCTTCAATATTTCTCCGATTCCTTGTTTCCCTTAGGAACCTGCAGGCCGCATGTAGAAACTTCCCCTAAAATTTCATTTGCTGGCCATTTCTACACCTTCAAGTGTTGAAATTACATGGAAAAATTAATTGGAAAAAAATATTTAATGAATTATTAAATGGCGCTCCTCAGTCCAGCAGACTCTATGCTGCTATCACACGCAGCGCTTGCTTCATTTTTACTTAGATAACTGACAGATAGTGCCTGCGACGCCTTGCATTAAAAAATGCTGCTATCTTGCATTTCATCTTAATTAGGGCAAAACCTGTCTCAGCGTCATGATATAAATCATTTATGTTAATTTTTAGCAAGAAAAAACTAATTAGTTCTTTTGGCTGCTGCGTTGAATTTGCCGATCACTGGTCGCCATTAAAACGTACTATTTTACTTATGTATTATTTAGAAAACGCACGTTTGAGATATTTTTTTTTATATTGTGTGATGCTGCAAGTACAGCTGGAGACAACGACAGATAGTTGTGATCGTGGCAAATTTAAAAAAAAAAATAAACATTTCACTATAGATAAACATGTTACGTTGGCGATGGACGTACATTACACACGTTACAGATCAATTTCCAGAATTTAACATGTGAATTAAAAATGCAATTCCCTTTTAGCTTTTTGAAGTGCTGCTTGAGTATGTGTGGAGGTCGGTATCAGCTTGTGCGTATATGCGGAGGCTGGCATCAGCTTGTGCGCATGTGCAGAAGCTGGCATCAGCTTGTGCGCATGTGTGGGGGCTGGCATCAGCTTGTGCGCATGTGTGGGGGCTGGCATCAGCTTGTGCGCATGTGTGGGGGCTGGCATCAGCTTGTGCGCATGTGTGGGGGCTGGCATCAGCTTGAGAATGTGTGTGTGGAGGCTGTCATCAGCTTGTGTGTGTGTGTGTGTGTGTGTGTGTGTGTGTGTGTTCTCCAGCCTGTGTTGCATGCACGTCATCCTATCCACATGTCGTGTGCAGTATGTACGTTTACATTATCTCCCTAACTCCCTTTCCGGTTTATAGTAATGGGGAGAGACTGAGAGTAAGATAACTATTAAACGAAAGAAAAAAAAAAGAGACCAAGAAAGAGACAGACAGACAACGACACACACTAAAGATGCAATAATGACCTCAAAAATTAGCACTCAGGAGAAAAGTACTTACTAGCTAGAGTCCTTCTCAAACATGGAATATAGTACCTGACATTTATCAAGACATAAAAGATTTCAAAACTTTCTGTAGGATACACTACTGTTGACCCACGGTCTACTCTAGCACGGATCACGAGATGTACAGACACCTGCAAAGGCATTTAAAAAATTTTAATTTCTCACAGTGTTCTAGATATTGCTATAGCCGCCATTATTTTAAACCTTCTTGGAAGATAAAAATCGGAGAGACTAAGCGGGAAATGGGAAGATACAGCCAGGAGCTGTATCTTCACTTTGAGCGCATCATTTCGGGAAGAAAAGAGGCTCTTACCAGGAATTCTTTGCAATTCTAAGAAGGTATTTTTGATTACTGACCATTGTCTCAACTAAAATATTGTTCTCTGTGTATTTCATTTTATGAAATACACAGAGAACAATAAAACATCAATAAAACACAGGTACATAATTCCCAGTTATTATACATCCGTTTAGTATGGAATAAGTTAAGGGTGATAAAAAAAAAATTCAATCTTGCGCGTGTGGGTAAAGTCTGTTCCAATCTTGTGCGTGAGGGTAATGTCTGTTCCAATCATGTGCGTGAGGGTAAAGTCTGTTCCAATCTTGTGCGTGAGGGTAATGTCTGTTCCAATCATGTGCGTGAGGGTAATGTCTGTTTCAATCATGTGCGTGAGGGTAAAGTCTGTTCCAATCATGTGCGTGTGGGTAAAGTCTGTTCCAATCATGTGCGTGTGGGTAAAGTCTGTTCCTTGAGCCCGACCTGTGTTTTCCTTAAAACTATAGAGTAACCCTCTCATGGTTCACCTTGGAGGTTTGTCTACTGATACTGTTATTATGTTATTCTCTGAGCCGCAGTCTATCGCTGTGTTCACTCTTCTTACACTGCCACAATATGTAAACCACAGTCCCAGCGGTTCACCCTCCAACGTAATCCACCTTCTAACTCACTCACACCACCTTCTAGCTCATTAAATACTTGTATCGCTCATTTTCTCCATTTTATTAGCATTATATTCATTCTACTCTCTCCTTTTCCACCCTTCTCCCCTTCACTGTTCCTTTCACTTTCGTGAACACATGAGGTCACGTTGCGTGCCTGTGTCCTGACCTCACGACGTCATAACTTCACCCTTTCTCACCCTCCAGTCAAGCACATCTCTGCCATTATATATACACTAACATGAAGGAGGAATGAAAGCTTCCTACTGTATATGAATGATTAGTGCAGTTAATTTAATACGCCTTGCAGTGTCATAAAAAAAATCTAACATAATAGTTTACAGCCTATATACTGCTTAAAGAAAAACACAAGTCTAATCAAATAAGAGAGATACCTATCAGCAAAATCCACTACTCAAAGTTCGAATAACATGATTTAGAACAATGAGAATCCAATGCTCATTAAGACAAGGTATATAAAGACATTAAGTGTCTCGAGACTAGTAGCATCAAATTATATAATTGGCTCTATCAAACACTAACAGACCTGCTTGCCCTGAGGCTGGCAATCAGCATACTTTAAATAACAGAGGGGTAATCTGTGATTTCATACATGTTCTTAAGAGCTGTATCTACAAAATAAAGCAGGAATCTCAAATAGATATTAAAACGACCTTGATGAGAACAAAGGTTTTCGTATTACATTCGTCGAATACTGTAGACAATTTTCCATATATGAATCTTCTTTTACGATAACTCTAACAAAGAAAGTAGTGGCAGGTCGGAGGTTGAACTACAACTCTGATAAACATTTTTATTGTTAAAACTATTTTGATTAAGAATATTAGGTTCAAGAGGAGAGATCATGGATACTCTGGAGCAACTTGGAGTACTACTTACATGATTCAAAGTCGATTAAAATTACTGATCAGAAAAATAACAAATTACAATTACTTGATAATTTGTATTAATTTATTTTCATCAATTATTTTAAATTTTACTAATCCTGAAATCACTGTTAAATGCTGGAAATAGTAAGCAAACATCTTCATATTTTGACTTTATATGCAATTACTTGAACAATGCACAATAATACAATTAGTTAAAATTTCAGTCAGAGTCAAACAGATACAGACAACCTACGTACTTCTTACATTAAATCAACGAACGATCCAGCAAGATTACAAGTAACTAAGTAAGCTTCGTCTGACTGCGTCAGATCTAAGAAATTATGTTTAATTTTTTTTTTAGTTCACTACCATTTTAAACAAGGTAACCCCACTTAAAAGCTGAGAATTTTTTTTATGAATTGCTACAAAAAGCTGCAAATGAGTTATTTCACGTTTAATATAATGAAGAATAATATTGACTTTAACGGTGCACAACAAAGTTACATACATTTTACATATTTGTAGTTCATAAAGATTCAAGCATGGAAGGTACTCATAAATTTCTGGGTTTCACTTATTCAGAAGTTCATGGAAGGTTGCAGGTCCTAGCTACCCCCGACTAATCATGGAAGGTTGCAGGTCCTAGCTACGCCCGACTAATCATGGAAGGTTGCAGGTCCTAGCTACGCCCGACTAATCATGGAAGGTTGCAGGTCCTAGCTACGCCCGACTAATCATGGAAGGTTGCAGGTCCTAGCTACCCCCGACTAATCATGGAAGGTTGCAGGTCCTAGCTACCCCCGACTAATCATGGAAGGTTGCAGGTCCTAGCTACGCCCGACTAATCATGGAAGGTTGCAGGTCCTAGCTACGCCCGACTAATCATGGAAGGTTGCAGGTCCTAGCTACGCCCGACTAATCATGGAAGGTTGCAGGTCCTAGCTACGCCCGACTAATCATGGAAGGTTGCAGGTCCTAGCTACGCCCGACTAATCATGGAAGGTTGCAGGTCCTAGCTACGCCCGACTAATCATGGAAGGTTGCAGGTCCTAGCTACGCCCGACTAATCATGGAAGGTTGCAGGTCCTAGCTACGCTCGACTAATCATGGAAGGTTGCAGGTCCTAGCTACGCCCGACTAATCATGGAAGGTTGCAGGTCCTAGCTACGCCCGACTAATCATGGAAGGTTGCAGGTCCTAGCTACGCCCGACTAATCATGGAAGGTTGCAGGTCCTAGCTACGCCCGACTAATCATGGAAGGTTGCAGGTCCTAGCTACGCCCGACTAATCATGGAAGGTTGCAGGTCCTAGCTACGCTCGACTAATCATGGAAGGTTGCAGGTCCTAGCTACGCCCGACTAATCATGGAAGGTTGCAGGTCCTAGCTACGCCCGACTAATCATGGAAGGTTGCAGGTCCTAGCTACGCCCGACTAATCATGGAAGGTTGCAGGTCCTAGCTACGCCCGACTAATCATGGAAGGTTGCAGGTCCTAGCTACGCCCGACTAATCATGGAAGGTTGCAGGTCCTAGCTACGCCCGACTAATCATGGAAGGTTGCAGGTCCTAGCTACGCCCGACTAATCATGGAAGGTTGCAGGTCCTAGCTACGCCCGACTAATCATGGAAGGTTGCAGGTCCTAGCTACGCCCGACTAATCATGGAAGGTTGCAGGTCCTAGCTACGCCCGACTAATCATGGAAGGTTGCAGGTCCTAGCTACGCCCGACTAATCATGGAAGGTTGCAGGTCCTAGATGCGCCTTATTAACAGCAAAAAATTTCCTGCTATGCTGAATACTCTCTCTGATGGTGCTGGACTGCATTTGCATCCCTTCAATTCTCTTATTCGTATCTTCAGAGGGAACATCTCTGAGAGAGAATCACCCCAATACGCACAATATAAGTGTAAATTACTTTTTTTCCACGAAATAATGTGTCCATTCATGAATAAGTCTCGATTCCAACTGAGGGAGGATACCAGTCACACAGTCCACGCAAACATGACTCTCGGCGGTACAAGTACTGAACGTGACCCAAACAACGAGAATCGCATCAGAATGTACAGTTATGTACCATATGACGTGTACTTAACTTTCATTTTGTCATTAGCCCATCTGCCCCGGCATTATGATGTAATTTAAGAAGGACGGAATAAGCCTGACAAAAGTAAAATAAAATTTCAATTGCACTTACTTTTCAATCTAAAAACTTCAATTACAACTACTATTTTTTTTAATTAATACGGTTGGCTTCCATTACAATTACGCCAAGCCTTCTCTGAAAATCCTATTTTCATCTAAACATCTGCCCTCTTCATAACTTTATTATACTGCATATATACGCTCATTTCCCCATGTGTCCTCAATTTTATTATGCTGTGTGGGGAGGATGGATTATCCTGAGAGATAGTAATTTACACATACCTAGATCTGCTGGAACGAAACCTAGGAGGCTGAGGGACTGATTACCTCGTCTTTTGTATATACTTCTACAGTCTTCACACTATGTCCTTGCATTATATTAATAAAGCCACTGGATGGCAAAACGTCTACAAATTAAAGATACCAAGATGTTGCACATGTGTCTAATTCTGCATCTTGTCGGTATTGTATACCATTCATAAACATTAAATTCTAACTATAACAGAAGTACTGGTAAGGCCTGGCCAGAGATGAGGCGACGTATGGTAACAGTTCTCAGCTTGGTTGAAAGACATACAAATACTGGGCAAAAGTTTTACTGAGACAGCGTGTCGCCTGTTCAGCATAATTTTTCGAATCAATGTTGTACTAACGAAACATCTTAATAAAAGTTTTGCTCTGAATTTGCGTCTCTTACAACCATTCTGTCGAGAGAGAGGATAGTGTCTGTGTGATTTGTGATTTGTGTGTGTGTGTGTGTGTGTGTGTGTGATTTGTTATGTGTTAGTTACCATTTTGTCCAAGGCACATGTCGATTAGACACTAAGCCTGTTGAATATTTGTGTGTGTTAGTTACCATTTGTGTGTGTGTGTTAGTTACCATTTGTGTGTGTGTGTGTGTGTGTGTGTGATGTATGTGATGTGTGTGTGTGATGTGTGTGATGTGTGTGTGATGTATGTGTGATGTGTGTGTGATGTGTGTGTGTAAAGTGTGTGATGTGTGTGTGATGTGTGTGTGATGTGTGTGATATTTGTGAGTGTGATTTGGGTGTGTGTGTGTGTGATTTGGGTGTGTGTGTGTGTGTGATTTGGGTGAGTGTGTGTGTGATTTGGGTGAGTGTGTGTGTGATTTGAGCGAGTGTGTGTGTGATTTGAGCGAGTGTGAGTGTGTGCGTGATTTGGGTGAGTGTGTGTGTACTCACTCAATTGTGGTTGCAGGGGTCGAGAGACAGCTCCTGGCCCCGCCTCTTCACTGGCCGCTACTAGGTCACTCTTCCCGTTCCAGGAGCTTTATCATACCTCTTCTTAAAGCTATGTATGGATCCTGACTCCACTTCATCACTTCCCAGACTATTCCACTCCCTGACAACTCTGTGACTGAAGAAATACTTCCTAGCATCCCTGTGATTCATCTGTGTCTTCAACTTCCAACTGTGACCCCTTGTTGCTGTGTCCCATCTCTGGAACATCCTGTCTCTTTCCACCTTGTCGATTCCTCTCAGTATTTTATATGTCGTTATCATATGTTCCCTATCTCTCCTGTCTTCCAGTGTCGTCAGGTCGATTTTCCTTAACCTCTCCTCGTAGGACATACCCCTTAGTTCCGGAACTAGTCTTGTTGCAAACCTTTACACTTTATCTAGTTTCCTTACATGCTTGGCTAGGTGTGGGTTCCAAACTGGTGCTGCATACTCCAATATGGGCCTAACGTACACAGTGTACAGGGTCCTGAATGATTCCTTATTAAGATATCGCAATGCTGTTCTTAGGTTTGCTAGGCGCCCGTATGCTGCAGAAGTTATTTGGTTGATGTGAGCCTCAGGAGATGTGCCCGGTGTTATACTCACCCCAATATCCTTTTCCTTGAGTGAGGTTTGTAGTCTCTGGCTGCCTATACTGTAATCCGTCTGTGGTCTTCTTTGCCCTTCCCCAATCTTCATGACTTTGCACTTGGTGGAGTTGAACTCCAGGAGCCAGTTGCTGGACCAGGTCTGCAGCCTGTCCAGATCCCTTTATAGTTCTGCCTGGTCCTCATCCGATTGAATTATTCTCATAAACTTCACATCTGCAAACAGGGACACTTCGGAGTCTATTCCTTCCGTCATGTCGCTCACAAATACCAGAAACAGCACCGGTCCTAGGAGTGACCCCTGTGGCACCCCGCTCGTTACAGGCGCCCACTCTGACACCTCGCCACGTACCATGACTCGCTGTTGTCTTCCTGGCAGGTATTCCCTGATCCACTGTAGTGCCTTCCCTGTTATCACTGCCTGGTCTTCCAGCTTTTGCAATAATCTCTTGTGTGGAACTGTGTCAAACGCCTTTTTACAGTCCAAGAAAATGTAATCCATCCCTCTCTCTCTTTTCTTACTGTCGTCACCCTGTCATAGAACTCCAGTAGGTTTGTGACACAGGATTTCCCGTCCCTGAAACTGTGCTGGCTGTCGTTGATAAGCTCTTTCCTTTCTAGGTGCTCCACCACTCTTATCCTGATAATCTTCTCCATGACCTTGCATACTATACATGTCAGTGACACTGGTCTGTAGTTTAATGCTTCGCGTCTGTCTCTTTTTTAAAAATTGGGACTACATTTGCTGTCTTCCATACCTCAGGTAGTCGCCCTGTGTCGATAGATGTGTTAAAGATTGTTGTTAGTGGTACACATAGTCCCTCTGCTCCCTCTCTCAGGACCCATGGAGAGATGTTATCCGGCCCCATCGCCTTTGAGGTATCTAGCTCGTGTGTGTGTGTGTGTGTGTGTGTTACCATTTTGTTCTAGGCACATGTCGATTAGACACTAGGCCTGTTTGTGTGTGTGTGTGTGTGTGTGTGTGTGTGTGTGTGTGTGTGTGTGTGTGTGTGTGTGTGTGTGTGTGTAAGGAAACACTTCGAAATGTTTCCTCCCCGTCGGAAATTGTGTTAGTTACCATTTTGTCCTAGGCACATGTCGATTAGACACTAGGCCTGTTGTATGTATGTATGTGTGTGTGTGTAACGAAACACTTCGAAATGTTTCGGCCCCGCCGGGAATTGAACCCAGGCCCTCCGTGCGTGAAGCAAGAGCGCTAGCCACCATGCCATCGGGGTGTGTGTGTGTACTCACCTAATTGTACTCACCTAATTGTGGTTGCAGGGGTCGAGACTCAGCTCCTGGCCCCGCCTCTTCGCTGTCCGCTACTGGGTCTCTGCTCTCCCTGCTCCATGAGCTTTATCATACCTCGTCTTAAAACTATGTATGGTTCCTGCCTCCACTATATCTTTCTCTAGACTATTCCACTTCCTGACTACTCTGTGGCTGAAGAAATGCTTCCTAACATCCCTTTGACTCATCTGAGTCTTCAGCTTCCAGTTGTGTCCCCTTGTTTCTGTGTTCCCTCTCTGGAACATCCTGTCACTGTCTACCTTGTCGATTCCCCGCAGTATTTTGTATGTCGTTATCATGTCTCCTCTGACCCTTCTTTCCTCCAGTGTTGTTAGCCCTATTTCCCTCAACCTTTCTTCATAGGACAGACCCCTGAGTTGTGGAACTAACCTTGTCGCAAACCTTTGCACTTTCTCTAGTTTCTTTACGTGCTTGACCAGGTGTGGGTTCCAGACTGGTGCTGCATATTCTAGTATGGGCCTGACGTACACGGTGTACAGTGTCTTGATCGTTATGTTATGTGTGTGTGTGTGTGTGTGAGATATATATATATATATATATATATATATATATATATATATATATATATAGAGAGAGAGAGAGAGAGACAGACAGACAGACAGACAGAGTGAGAGAGAAGAAAGGGAGGAGCGGAATAAATGATGAAGAGGAAGCAACAGAGAAGGGATAAAAAGAATGAAGGGAGGGGGAGAAACGAGGAAGTGAGGGGAAAGGAAAATAGATGATGGAGAAGATAGGCAGGAAAAATATTTTCAATTAATTTGACGCCACTGCAGACAATGTATCTTACAAGAAAAAAGATACCGTTTGAACTATGCTTCATCAATCGCCAATTTGTGGAGCAGTTAATTGTAGGATACATTTACTTTTGAGAAAACAAAGACGATCACTAGAAAATACAATGTAACTGAGGATACTGCAAGACCTAGAATGTATTTCGGTCGGTGCACGATTCGAGGTATCCCCGTATTGCATAACCTCAGCCCCATGTGCTTCAATGCACAACAGGAATAGTGCAGAGTCACACCTAAGTTTGTAATGCACTTAGAAGATTGATGATGTTCAGATTTTTTTAAACTCAAGGGGAAACGTTATACCTTTACAAGTCGTATAACACCTGGGTAATGCAAGGCATTTAGATTCGATCCAAGGAAAGAAAGGATAATTCCAGTTCCTTGAATCAAGAGACCCTCCACAGCATTAAGGTATACTTCAGTTAACGAATAAAAATATACATTTTAGAAATTATTATTGGCAAGATCTGGCCTACACACCCCACAAGCAATTCCAACCTAAACAGGATGCACGGATGTTGAAAATTAGAAGATCAAACGGGGCTTTCTATAGTTATTGCATGAAAACCAATAAACGGGAATTGTCTATATAAAAATTGAACAGAAGGCACCCGCACTTGCCACTTCTTCCACGAACCTTCGCCCAGTAATATTTGATCAGGATTGAAAATTTGAAGCCTATCAGATAAGGCGTTTTGAAGCTATAAACGAAAGCCTTGGAGAAAGTTATTATAAGAAAAGAACACTGTACTAAACGGTATGACCACCCGGGGCATAAAACTAGTAAGAAAATGCAGTATCTAAGGGCTCACTTACCTTGTGAAATTAAAGAACGTCATAGAAGTGAGAGTTTTGAGCATTTCTAATTTTCTTTTTTGCCGTTTTCTATTTAAAATTCAATGCAAAATAATCTATAAAATCGGCATTTTTTTTTGCACGTACACAGCCCAAATTTAATACAAAATTGGTTGCAATTAAGATACACCAGAGTTTAGTGTTTGAAGCCGAAGCCACTTTAATAAAATTGTCAACTTAAAATTTACACAGCTCAAAATGCAAGCCAAGCTTTCTTTTAATAAAAGCCATCAACATAAGTTTGAAACCTATCAGTAATGCCCCTATCAGGGGCATTCTTCAGTTGTTGAATGTAAGTCAATGTCACAAAGAATACTGACAAATTGGGACTTATGCGATCCTTGCGTTCAGGAATGCACATCACCACTGAAAATTTTAAGCCCGCACACAAATAAAACTTACTGGGTACTACTGTGTTAGTAAGATGCTTCAGCTATAAATTAGACACATATGCAACATTTGGGTATCTTTATTGAGGAAACGTTTCGCCACACAGTGGCTTCATCAGTCCAATACAAAGTAGAAAGGTGTAAGGAGAGTAGGAGTTTTGAGGTAATCAGTCCCTCGGCCTGGAGTCGATGTGTTCAGTCCATCAATCTTGTAGAAATAACAGCATATGTCCGTAGAGGTGGCTTATATACTGTAGTTAGGTGAGGTGAAGCAGCAGGAGGCGGGGTCATAGTGGTACCATCCACTAGTCGAAGTAGGTCTTCGTCCAAAGGTTGGACAAGTGTTGAAGAATTCGTTTGTATTAAGACCCCAAGATGTTGCTGGTTCTCTGAACCATTCATCTACATCCTGTCTGACACAGCAACACTTGTCCAACCTTTGGACGAAGACCTACTTCGACTAGTGGATGGTACCACTATGACCCCGCCTCCTGCTGCTTCACCTCACCTGACTACAGTATATAAGCCACCTCTACGGACATATTCTGTTATTTCTACAAGATTGATGGACTGAACACATCGACTCCAGGCCGAGGGACTGATTACCTCAAAACTCCTACTCTCCTTACACCTTTCTACTTTGTATTGGACTGACGAAGCCACTGTGTGGCGAAACGTTTCCTCACTAAAGATACCCAAATGTTGCATATGTGTCTAATTTATAACTTGTCGGTTCTCTGAACCATTCATCTACATGCTTCAGCTATTGGATACTTGTGCTCAAAAGAGATGTATTCAAATATATTTAATGTGATTTAACGGAAATAAAAATTTCACACCGTTTTGCACAAAACTGGTAGATATTCGCCTATATATTTCAGTTACATTCTCCGCAGTCGTCGAAGTAGGAGTCACAAGCCAAGCAGCAGGGCACCTACACATGGTAATAGTTACACGAATCTTGTCCTAGTTACCGCACACCACCGTTGAAACTTTGAAGCCGATTAGATGAGGCCTTCTCGTGTTATAAACGAAATGAATCTAAACTTTGAAAGGAAAATATTTGGCAACCACTTACAGGTACCCACTCGGGGATACCTAACGAATGGAAGACACTTGGGGAAGACGTAAACTACAAGTAAGAAGAATATGAATAAGAACCTGGAGTACATTCCAAGAAAGACAGACAATGAATTTACAGATGGTGATAGGCACTAACTGCAGTACAACTTTTCACCCACAGGTGGGTTTTTCAAATATCATTTCAAAGCCCACCCATGAGTAAAACGTCGTACCAATAAAACATTTCAGAATAATTAGTGTATCACCACGTGTCGACGTTACACCTCTAGTTTGCATCACTGACGGGAGTGACTGCGAATAGCTGTATCAGGTGTAGCCAAGCTGTGACTCGCAAGTCAGCCTCCACTGCGGCTCGATGAGAAAATATCCAAAACAGGAGATCAAATTTATAATTGTTTCATGAGTGCGCAAGTCTGCTTTATATAAAACCGAAGTTGGGTCACACTACCCCATTGGATGGTTTGATTTCATCCTCTTATTTTTCTAATTTATAAGGTAAAGGAACATCCCAGTAGCATTTCTTTTATCAAATCTTCTGGTGTCTTACTGGAGAGTCACCTGGTTGACCAGGGAAGCCCAGACGAGCAACGGAGCAAATGTATATCAAAGGTATCATATGAGCAGAGCCTGCATATACAGGTGTCCATGAACTTACTGTCATATGTACAAGGACACTTAAGCATGTTCTTCACTTCGCCCATCTTCGTGGACACCCAGATAATAGCTATTATACCACAAGATGAGCAGCCGTCATCTGTTTCACTCTGGTTGTATTTTTTCAAAAACATATTTCAATCAGTTAATTATTAGGCATTTTTAGCTTGATCCGAAACAGTTTAACAACAATCAAATGAGAAATATATCGCAACTAACCAAAGGAAATTTGTCTCGCTAATGGCTTCAATTCTGGTGTGAACACTATACATTATATATATATATATATATATATATATATATATATATATATATATATATATATATATATATATATATATATATATATATGAAGGGATTCAGGGAAACCAGTTAAATTATTTAGTTGGACTTGAGTCCTGGAAATGGGAAGTACAATGCCAAACACTTTAAAGGAGGGGTCTGGGATAGTGACAGCTGGGAGGGACTATTCTCAGCTGTCGTATCTGAGCGCCTCTGCAAAGACAGTGATTATGTATGAGTGTGGTGAAAGTGATGAATGATGATGAAAGTATTTTCTTTTTGGGGATTTTCTTTCTTTTTGGATCACCCTGCCTCGGTGGGAGACGGCCGACTTGTTGAAAAAAAAATTATATATATATATATATAAAATGTCGTGCCGAATAGGTGAAACTTGCGATTTTTGCTTAAAAAGCAACGCTCTTCTTGCCGAATAAGGCAAGCGAAAATGTGTGTATGCAATAATTTCCCAAAAATGATTCTGAACCTAACGAAAAAAAAATATATTTCATTGTGTTTGTTTATTACTAAAATTATTGTAAACTTATCTAAAATATATTTAGTTGTTATAATAAGGTAAGTTTTCTAAGGTTCTTTTGGTACAAAATTATTAAAAATTAATAAGAGCGTTGCTATTTAAGCCATATATATATATATATATATATATATATATATATATATATATATATATATATATATATATATATATATATATATATATATATATATATATAATTATGCAACTGTCACGGCCAGACTTGGCAATGAATAAAATTGACAGCTCTTACCTCTAGTGCATGGTAGGAAATCAATAATCCTGAATAAAACTTAAGTTGAAAAGAGAAAGAGAAAGAGAAAGAGAAAGAGAGAGAGAGAGAGAGAGAGAGAGAGAGAGAGAGAGAGAGAGAGGAGAGAGAGAGAGTGAAAACCTCTGATGGAATACATTTGCTTTGTGAAGACTGCATGGCCAACGCGGCGAGTATGATCCATATTAATCTCGTGATCAATTATGGCCCAGTACAAGCAGTATGATGTGGGCGTGTGATGGCGGCGTCCGGGTGCGGCCTTATCACCTGCATCTCCCAAGCACGGCGCTCGCAAGTAATTTGAACGACCAAGCATGGAAGGAACTGACGATTTTAAGGAATATGACGGAATAATGCCACGTTATTGCCCGAGTGCCTCGCAGAAAACGTTAAAATTTGCCAAATATTAAGATGGAGTTGCTGAATGCATCGGTAAATCAGGAATCGCTCGTTCTTTTGTCTCGGTAACGAATATAATTTTGCATATTGTTTAAATGTATAGAGTGTATTATAGAGTATTGTATGCCAACTTAATTAAGTTGACTTGAGACTAACCATACGAAATCAAGAAGACAAATCGATCACAGAATGACGATAACAACGATCATTTTAAACAAATATTCAGAATCTTCTTTCGACGTGATGTCTCGACGGCTTTTTTTTCATTCTCCGAATAGGCGTTATCATCGACCGATCTTTTTTTTAATTTTCTTTTTCCTAGAGATAATCTTGCGTCATCATGACTCGATAGGCAATTACCCTAGCCTCTGGCACCTTCCGCCACGCTAGCACTACCCCGTCAACACGACACCCACCCAACCCTTCCGTTGCCCTAATAACGTATTCCAACTTACCATCTTCGCCCACAGTGGCAGCCTCACCGTTCCACCAGCCAGAAGGTTGGTCTTCAAAGTACATGGAATTCGAATCTGCTCTAGTGTGTGGATCATCGGGGTCGGGGCGCAAGTGGTCATTACCATCCCCACGACCTGTCAAAGAGTCCACATGAAAAAGACAAGTAATTATATCTTAAGCCTGTGGTAAGTAGAGAGGCAGGAACATGCGGCTAGGGCTGCGTGTGTGTCTCTGGATCGCCCGCCCTATGATAATTGTACAGGACTGCATTAACATCAGTTCCTACTTAAGGCCAAATATGCGATGCTTTGCCCCAAGTCTCGGCTTATCTGTAATTATTGAATTTTTCATTACTTGCCGTCACGCGGTTGGATTTTGAGCGAAGAGGACGGGGTTGTGTTAGGGAAGACAGGGATTGGTGGAGGTATAGTGGCGGTGGGAGTTGGTTAGGCTTGACTGTGCGAAGTGCTTTCCACTCCAACATCCCTCTTCCACTGCAACATCCTCCATTCTAACATCCCTTTTCCAATGCCACATCCTCCACCATCAGCTGGAGAAGCAGACGAGATGTAGACCTGATTGGTTAAAATCCTTAATTCTCAATATACTTTCCAGAGGAAATAACTTCTTGTGGAAAAATATGTAATCCATCACAGCCAAAACTTCGTGAACACCTCCAACCTTTTTCTTTATGAAAAAATTTCCAGGTGAGATCAATAATTCCCACAAGGATCATTATATATTCGTCGGAGCCAAATGTCACTCACAGCGCAAGTTAATTGACGGGAAGGTGGTCTGGTCAGTGCAACACCTTGTTAAAGCTGCACGTAATCTTCGGGGGAAACCGACTAGAAGATAAGACCCCGTGATACGCCTAATGACAGTGATTGGGCCGGACCAGCGTGCATTATTACTACCCACCACACCCGCAAAAGAAATCGTTTACCTTAGAAATGATACCGGGAGATGAACTATCTCTCCTGCTGCAGGTGTCTAACCCCATCAACAGCAACGATCATCGTCAATAATAAAACCGCAGCCTCTACAAGTTCCCACTCTACCAATAAATATTCCTCCTTAACCATCATAAAACTCACACCTCTACCACTCACTTCAACAACAAAAATCAACACTGCAGACTCAAAACTCATAATACTAGCTACAACCATTACTAACATCAATAAAAATCCCAACTATAACCACCGTGTCTTAGGGGCTTCTCCAACAGTATTTTCCTCCTCCTCTTGCCACACCACTACCTTCCCTTCTCCCCATCCTTCCCTTTCATCTTCCTTCCCCACATTCATCCCCCCCTATTCCCTCGCCCTCTTCCTCCTACCGGGCAGTAGCCACAGCGTGGAGAGCCTCTCGTGTTGGTAATTGCTATTCCCAAGTATCGCAGCCAAAAGGAGGAAAAAGTTGAATAACAACTTTACTGAAATCGACGAGAAGATTTGAGTCCATTGTATCGATTACAAGTGAGAGTATCTGACTTATACATACGAGAAAAACTGTATGTCAATACATCATAATGAGTGATGTAAACTGGAGGATGTATACTCAAAATAGAAAGATGGTCAATGTCTACGCATCAAGTACTTTTTCATGTCACTATCACTCACGCCTAACGACGCCAAAATTCAAAGCAGATTCTAAAAATTATCCACAGAAGTGAGAGGGCAGGTGACTGCAACCACATACACACTTTAAAAACTGGATATGCACACATCAGGAGTCTGAGTGCGGTTCGTGCACATGCACGGCTCCAACTCATGCAGACGGAGACAAAAAATGCAAATATATAATAATTCTTCAATATCGTGCAAATTAGATCGACCAAGAGATACTGGCATCAAGGAGATCCACGACAACTGGCTAAATCGAGAAGTATAAAAATTTGCGGTACATCTGTACATTTCGTGCAAGTCTGAAGTATGGAGGTGGTGGAGCGAAGGCCTTCTCCTCCTCCTCGTTGTTGTCGTAGGTGGCGGCGGCCGCTGCTGCTGGTGGGACGACCTCGTCTGATGGTGGTGTTGGTGACGGTGGTGTTGGTAATGGTGGTGTTAGTGGTGGTGTGAAGGTCTCGTCTAGTGTGGTGTTGGTGGTGGCGGTAGTTGGTGGTGGCGGTAGTTGGTGGTGTTTGTACTGGTGTTGATGGGGGTTGTGGTATTATATATTATACACACACACAGGATCTCTCTCTCTTCTTTTATCACCTACGACAACTTGACTGCCTCAACTTTTGATCTGGTTGTCGCGATGCTCTAAAACCGCTTATTATCTTACCATTCTTTCCGTTTTTATTTGGATCACAAGATCAGTCGCAAGAATGGGGCGGGGACGAACTGGGGTAGGATAGAGCAGCGGAAAAAATGCTGTAGGTAGACAGGAAGATGAAAGTTTAAGTGGTCTGACCATACTGGGTGGGTTTTAAGAGAGTTGTTTTGTCATAGTGATGATTGCTAGAAAGGATTTTCTCTTTTCTTTTTTTGTGGTAAATTTTTCATTTTTTTTTTAAGCCCGGGAATCCATGTAGTTCTTGAATGCTCGTTTTAGACCTTTCATCAGTTAATCACCCAGCATTTTACCGGAGTAAGTATTTCACTGTCCCTTTGCATAATTCCTTGTAGAGTTCCTATTTCTGGAAGGCTACGGTCGTTAGTTCTTCATCCTCTGTGTCCTCATCAGGTGCGGGTGTATCTGCTGCTGTTTGTAGGTTGGTTGTTGGTGCTTGACTCCAGTGTTGACTAAATTAATTGTTCTACTGAATGTTTTATAATGGATGATTCTGAATGCTTCGGTGGATGGTATATTCTGAGAACTTTATCTCCGGGATATTTAAATCGAAGACTTCACTGACGTGTGCAGAAGGATCTTGGGAAATTGGATTTGCAGTAGGAGTAAAGGCTACTTGAGGGACTTGTAGCATTTTCTGACTGTTTTCTGAAGTCTAATTATTGGTGCATAAGTGGTGTGACTGGTTGTGTTAAAAAACTTTCTTGGTTTCTTCCATATTCTTGGTTACTAGTTCTTTCCAGATGGTGCATTTAGCTACTAAGGTATGGTGGCTTCCTTTACGGTTAAAGCATTTCGGTTGGGATTCATTTTTGCAGCTAATGAATCTGATTCTTCCGTTGTATGGCTGAAGACGTGCATGTTTAAACTACATCAGCTAAATAAGGATCTCTTAAAATGCAATGTTTACCTTTGCCCTGTGTCTTCAGGTCTCTATATTATACTGAATAAAAAAATTAACCCAAGAAGAATTAAACTGAAATATATAAACATACTATCCTCCCCTACTACTATATAGAATTTTCCTTTACTCATCCCCCCCTCATATATAGACTCCTTCCCTCCTCAATCATCGTAAGTTCCCCCTCATTTCTTCCCTACTATCATATCTGACGTTCTACCCTCCATCCCTGTCACACTGAGATCTCCCTCCCTACCTCGCTACAAACATCTCACCACACCACCACAATCAAAACAAGACACGCCCTGTCATAAAAATTCCTGCATAAAACCGTCGCCTGAATATAGGTGACCCTAATTACCAATGGCTGCATGCTTGGTACACCTGGAGACGTTGTGATTTGTCTTGTATGATACGAATATGAGTTTACAAATATTCGCCTATTTGTGGTTGCAGGGGTCACATTTCATGCCTACTTACTTGTCACTTAATGGGTTTACACCTTTTTAGCTTTGTAGGCCCTATCATGCTCTCTCACCTTTGTGAATGTCTATCTACTATTATCTAGATAGCTGAAACAAGGATAGTAAACAAGAATGCTCTTTCCCCACCCACCCTTCGGCCACTGCCAGCATGAAACAGGTGGATGAACTACACTCTTTTCGAAAAAACAAGCATATATATTGGATAGGAAAGACAGAAGTGGATGAAAGGTATGGGCTAAAATTACTTTTATTACAATATTACTAGTGCTACTGCAATTGCTCGTGCAACTCCATATCCAGCCACAGTGATCTGTCATTACCTTTTCTGGTAAATATTGTACTCTGGGTGAACCATGGCCAACCAGACATCTTGTGTTGTTGATGAATAAAACATGTGCAACACCTAGGTAATAAATTAGAGACGTTTCACCTGCGCAGCAGGCTTTATGAATGAAATGCAAAAGTATGAGGACAGAGATGTATATCAGAGCTAGCTGGAGAAGTGGGTGGGACTCGCTAGTGGAAGTACGTCGGGCCCATAACGTGGGCCAACTTCCACTGGTAGGCTTGACCCACGTGTGTTGCAGCCCATCCTTTAAATAACAGTATATAATTGTTGCTATGACAGTCACCTGTGTGACTGTTTAACTAGTCTTAAACAGTGATAATCTGACTTGAGCGTTTAATGCGCCGGGTTGGTCCCCGTTTTCTGTTTTAGCGTCAAGAATTTCTTCCCTTTTATCTTGTATTTCATTTATTGCCTTTGTGGCATGTTGTAATTAGTTAACTTTTAATAGATTGCAATCTAAGGTAACCTAGCCTTACTTGAAGCACCTTAAATAACGTTAACTGAGGAATTTTGTTGTAAACAGTATGTGAGAAATCCACAAAGAATTGGCAAGGCTGGACTGTGTGGATTTCTCACATACGGTTTACAACAAAATTCCTCAGTTAACGTTATGTAAGGTGCTTCAAGTAAGGCTAGGTTATCTTAGATTGCAATCTATTAAAAGTTAACTAATTACAACATGCCACAAAGGCAATACAGTGGACCCTCGGTTTTCGTTGAAAATTCTTTCCAGAATGCTGTTTGAGTGCCGTTACCAAACGAATTTGTTCCCATAATGACAAATGTAAATTAGATTAGTCATTTCAGACCCCCTAAAAGTACACTTACAAAAGCACTTACGAAAATACACTTACATAATTGTTCGAGTTTGGAGATGCACGAAAACCGAGGGTCCACTAAATGAAATACAAGATAAAAGGGAAGAAATTCTTGACGCTCAAACAGAAAACGGGTACCAACCCGGCGCATTAAACGCTCAAGTCAGTTAATCATTGTTTAAGACTAGTTAAACAGTCACTCAGGTGACTGTCATAGCAACAATTATATACTGTTATTAAAAGGATGGGCTGCAACACACGTGGGTCAAGCCTACCAGTGGAAGTTGGCCCACCTTATGGGCCCGACGTACTTCCACTAGTGAGTCCCACCCACAGGTGACGATGTCTTCAACTATTACACATCTACACTCCATCCACTGGCTCCAGTATAGAAGGTTCCGTCTTCATGCCTCTGTATTCAATTGGTAAACACAACTGTGCAGGCACAACATCTCTCTATATAGATACCCAGGCGTTGCACATGTGGTGCTAATGACCACTGGAGTGAACTGTGACTATTAGTATCTTATTTTCAGAAAGTGTTCGTCCAGTTGATTCTTGAACAACTGAAATGTCTGGCTCTAACAACTACTGCAGTGCTCCACAACTCTGCTTGTGGATACTATTGCGGTGCTCCACAACTCTGCTTGTGGATACTATTGCGGTGCTCCACAACTCTGCTTGTGGATACTATTGCGGTGCTCCACAACTCTGCTTGTGGATACTATTGCGGTGCTCCACAACTCTGCTTGTGGATACTATTGCGGTGCTCCACAACTCTGCTTGTGGATACTATTGCGGTGCTCCACAACTCTGCTTGTGGATACTATTGCGGTGCGCCACAACTCTGCTTGTGGATACTATTGCAGTGATCCACAACTCTGCTTGTGGATACTATTGCAGTGATCCACAACTCTGCTTGTGGATACTATTGCAGTGATCCACAACTCTGCTTGTGGATACTATTGCGGTGCTCCACAACTCTGCTTGTGGATACTATTGCAGTGCTCTACAACTCTTCTTGTGGTACTATTGCGGTGCTCCACAACTATGCTTGTGGATACTATTGCGGTGCTCCACAACTCTGCTTGTGGATACTATTGCGGTGCTCCACTACTCTGCTTGTGGATACTATTGCAGTGATCCACAACTCTGCTTGTGGATACTATTGCGGTGCTCCACTACTCTGCTTGTGGATACTATTGCAGTGATCCACAACTCTGCTTGTGAAAAAACCTTACTCAAATTCGTACTGAATCGCTTTCCAAAGTTTCATAAAATTACATGTATTTAGGTGGTATGTAGCGAAAAGGTTAGAGTAGAAGGAAAATACCTGAAGCATATAACGAATTATTTGGTACAAAGGAAATGATTGTTATCACAAATAAGCTCACATTTTATTCAAATTAAGAGATGGGGACATAGCTAAAATATGTGAAGAATGATAAGTAAAAAGAAAGGTGAAGAATGATACGGGAAAGATATAATGATAGATAAATAAAAGTATCCAGGCTCGTTTGGAATGGAGAAAAGTTGGTGTGACAAAAGGAAGGCGTGTGGACAGTGGGATAAGAATGCGTAGGCAAACCAGGAGTGTGTGAGAGGCTAGTGGGGTGATAGGCTAGTGGGGTGAGAGGCTAGTGGGGTGAGAGGCTAGTGGGGTGAGAGGCTAGTGGGGTGTGAGGCTAGTGGGGTGTGAGAGGCTAGTGGGGTGAGAGGCTAGTGGGGTGAGAGGCTAGTGGGGTGTGAGGCTAGTGGGGTGTGAGAGGCTAGTGGGGTGAGAGGCTAATGGGGTGGAGGCTATGTGGGGGTGGAGGCTAGTGGGGTTGAGAGGCTAGTGGGGTGTGAGGCTAGTGGGGTGAGAGGCTAGTGTGGTGAGAGGCTAGTGGGGTGTGAGGCTAGTGGGGTGTGAGGCTAGTGGGGTGTGAGGCTAGTGGGGTGAGAGGCTAGTGGGGTGTGAGGCTAGTGGGGTGTGACGAAAATATGAGGAATGTGATATTACGTTAAGGGCAAAACAATGCAGGTGGCAGGTGTGTGTGTTGCTTGGTGAAGTTTATCTTACATAATTTCAAGAAATATTTTATCTCGATAACAAGCATTTGCCGTTTTGCTGCTGATAACGAATCACTATTTTTCTGAAGTTCTAGCTAAAGATAGACAAGGCTAAAAGAAACTTTTTAATACCGGAAAAAGTGAAGTGTGGTAGTAACAGTAGAGTTCACTTAGTTGTAGGCTACATATATGAGGTGGTGGACCTATAACATGATCATCAAACAGGAAGAAATTAACCTTTAGCAGGATGAGAAGGAACCTCTAATAGTGGCATCAAACAGGATGAGGTGGAGCCTCTATTATGACTTATTACAGCAACAGATACATCGATTACATAACCACAATAAGTATTAAAAATTAATCGCAGGGCAACATAGATTTTCTTGGCTAGCCAACTATAGATCACCACGCACACAAACATTTAGACCCATCACACCTCCATAGAAAATAACGAAACCCACAGAGTTACAGGAAAAACAATAACTAGAAAGACGCATTTCGGATTTCAGTAATGAAAATCATGTATCGAGCATTATAATCAATGAGATTCAAAATATACATCTGAGGCGCATGTTAACTAACATCTGACTGAAAATCATTTCAGACTCACGGCATACACCCGTCAGCTGTTAATTTGCTTAACATCCACCAATGGCGGAGATCCACTCTGGCAAAAACAAGAAGCTAATGAGCCAATCAGATTGAGAAATCAAGTTTTAGATTGCAGAGACATGCGGTTCCCGCCTCCACCTCGTGATTCTTCCTCCTTTTCGTGTTATTCTTCCTCTTCGTTTTATTTAACAAAATTAATCATTCAATTAGAGTAAAGGGGGGAGGAATATAGAAGGGGGACGGAGGGAAAGAGAATGGATTGAGGGGAAGGAATGGAGAAGCGGGAGGACAGAGAGAGAGAGAAGATGGAGGCCAGAAGGAAAGACGAAAGAGGAATTTGGAAAAGGGGGAAATTACAAAGTGAAGCAAGTATAAGAAAGAGGTAGATCAGAAATGATAAAAAGGAATAGGAGGACTTGGAAGACAAGCTGGAGGAGAAGTTGAGCAGTAATAACAGCGATGAGGAGCAGGGAAAACGAGGAAGAGTGGGAAGAGGATAAGAAGCAGGGTGTTAGTGGCTGAAAGTGTGGGAGGTAATGGCTGAAACTATGGGTGGCTGTGGTTGAAAATATGGGAAGAAGTGGCTGAAAGTTTGGGAGATAGTGGCTGAAAGTGCGGGTATGGGAATGGCTGAAAGTGTGATTCTTAGTAGTGACTGACAGCGCGGGTATTGGTGAAAGTGGGTATGGGAGTTACTGAAGGTGCAGTGGTGGATGAAAGTATGAGTGTGAGAATGACTGAAAATGTAAGTAGGAAGTGGATGAATGTGAGGGGAAAGGGGGGTTGCTGAGAGCCTGGGTATAGGTGTGGTTGGATATAGGTGAGTGATATAGCAATGGCTGTACTTTATTATTTATATGTATGCCCCCATGGGAGTCATACAGCGCCTGCTGAATGAGAAGCATTCAGGTCTGATCAAAGGAAAAGGATAACTATATAATTCCTGGTATCAAGAGCCCTTCATCGGCATCGGGGTACTTCCCTTTAAAAGAAACTGTTCCTGAGTGTAAATACTGAAGTTGCCGAGAATAATTGTATGAGGTTTGTACATGTGTAGCCACGTGACTGAAGGAGGGCACGACAAGAGCTGAAACATGTGTGAGGATAATGCTACAAATATTCATTTAAAGGTGTTTCTCCTGCATTACCTAAGTAATCCGTAATCCTAAAGTCTGGTATATACAAACCCACAACACCCTTATCATCCTGACAGAATCGGAAATTCTAGTAAATCTTTATACTTCTTAGGTTAACATTAGTATCGTGAGAACTTCCTCGATAACCGTGGGTGTAATATGTTAATTACGGGCTGGCTCTTCCGTCCCCTGTGATGCCTGTTATTAAAACCACCGGAGAATTTCCTCACTGTTCCTCTGTTGGTCAAGAATTTCGTAATTTTTACCTCGAATCGACTAATCACAAGTCATTACTATGGGCCACGCGGTGCATTAATAGAGATTGGGCAATCATGGACTAGCCGACCCTTCCATCTACCTGTAAGAATATGCAAGTGAGAGTTCCAATACATTTAACCACAAGTGCCTTTCTATCATTCAAGCTCCATTTAATCTTACCAACTACCCTGACAAACTCATCTCGTTTTTCACGGGTTTTACACAATATGAAAGTATATACAAAAAAAAAGTAACAAAATATGCGGCGCGCTCACTTTTTGTCCACTCAGGTGCACGAGCGTGAGTGAGCACCCCATCAATATCATACATACACAATCCCATTAATATACATACTGCTGCAGTTCAACCTTAACAAATGCAAAAACATTAATATGGAAGCCGGAAAAAGAGAGCAGAGAGTACTAACTCAAGGAAGAACCCACTACAGATTTCAGACAAGGGGGAAAAAAACCCAATGGCAAATTTCAATCCGAACATCTTTCCAGAGACATGCACTCGCAGGCGAGTGAAAGAGCACTCAAAACTGAAGTCTCCTGCGATTTTGATACCCGGGTGAGACGAGATTTCCGAGCAAGTCTCATTTCACCTTCTGTCTTTGTTTACCTAGCAGTAAATAACTCGGAGTTGGTCGGATGTTGTAAGTTGAATTCGGGGAAAGGACCGGAAGGACCCCAACGGAAATAATCCACACTGCTCGACTTTCTTTATTAATAATCTGAAAAACATTTTTCTCAAAATACTTTCTTTACTGTCAAGGAGAGCATATGTACCGAGAGGTATAAATATCATAATGTATGACACACAGCTTAGTTTAATCCATTTTTAAGGGATTAAAATACTTTTGACTGGTTGTGAACAGGCCTTAATGACTCTCGTGGAGTAGATAGGCTTTAAGCCTCATTAACCATTCAGTTTCAAGGTTGGCAAACGTAAGAACTGATTTTAGGGACCTAAGCAAATAGTCAGTGGAGGTGCTATGTGCCACTTAAATCTGGCTAATTATTACGAGGGTATCAGCACGGTGAAACCCACACTAAGTCATGCTCGAGAAAGTCTTGATATCCTTGATATCTATAACCAGACTCTTGAAGCTGAGGGAAATTAATATTTTTAACCTAAAATGAAATGAAACTCACGTAACTGAAACAACGGAGAATCAGGGAAGATTACAACATGAAAGATACATAGAAGCATTGACAAACGGACAAGAAAATGAAAGGCTTGTAGGGAAAATTGAAAACAAACAAACCGGGATACTTACCTGTAAGATTAGTCATGGGGATATCATGAAATTAACATTCAGTGTGAGCGTTGTAAAACAAAAATTGCAAGTAGTGCACACTGATTTTCCAAAAGCCTACGATAAGTGCGACCATGTTTCGAAACCCTACAATAAGTGCGACTATGATGTGATTGCTCACCAAATGCGTACAGAAAATAAAACTGTTAAAGTGGGCACATGGATTTTTAGCTTTTTAACTAATATAATCCAATGAACAGTAGTAAGCAGAATGCAGTAGGAGGCTGCCTCAATGAAAAGCTGTTCTTCAAGGCAGAGTACTCACCCCACATCTGTTTCTCACTCTTATATTCGACACAGACAAGGACATCAATCATAGCACCGTAACATCCTTTACTGATGACACCAGAATCTCTATTAGATTAGCGTCTGTCGAAGAGACAGCGAATGTTCAAGAGAATATAAATGAAGTCTGTCAGTGGATCTCACATAACAATGTGATGTTCAGTAAGAATAAATTTCAGTTGCTCCGTTATCGAAGAATGGAGGAAATAAAGGCCGAAATGGACTACAGGACAAACTCAAATAATTTAATAGAGCGTGTTCCATGTGCGAGACTTAGGAGTAATGATGTCAGAAGATTTCACATTGAAGGCTCACAACCAAGTTGCTATTACTACCTCAAAGTAAATGATAGGATGGAAAACAAGAAATGCTGGGCCAGTGATGATATTTTTCAAGTCACTTGGTCTCTCCAGGTTGGAATATTGCTGTATGCTGAAGGACCTCTTCACAACAGACAAGACTGGTGAGCTAGAAAGTGTACAGAGACCTTTCACTGTCAGTAATCTTTCAAACATTTGAACTACTGGGAATGCTAAAAGTCCCTTGAACTGTATTCCTTGGAACGTAGGAGAGAAAGCTACATCATAATTTTCATCTGGAAACTCCTAGAGATACTGGTTCCAAACCTGAATACCAAAATCACTCCAGATGTAACCAAAAGTCTTAGCAGACAGTGCAAAGTACCTTCAACCAAAATCGGGTACAGAGAATACACAGAGAACTCGATAAATGTCATAAGTCCTGGACTTTTCAACACATTCCCCTAATGCATAAGGAAATGCCAACAAACCTCTGGCTATGTTCAAGAGGAAACTTGATAACTTGAATCAGGCTTTTGTGCATACATTGGTCTGCGTGAGCCAGGAGCAATAGCAACTAGGGCCTAGGTCGGGGACCCGGGGTAAATTACCCCAAATGGGGTAAAAATGAAAATCTCGGGGAAAAATGAAGTCTCAATAAACATATAATTTAAATCGCATAAAAATTTATTATTTAATAAGCGAGGCAAATTATGAAAGTTATATTTCAAACAAATAATTTTTAATTTCTTAATTTTTAGTTTCTGTAGGTTTCTCCAAACCCTGAAATGAAAATGTTTTAAATGAAATTCTTTAGTTCCCTTATGAGATTTTTATTAAATTTGTTACTTATTTTTATTTCATTCAGTTTATTTCTCATTTTATTTTGTTAATTTTGTGTTAGATTTTTAAAGATGTTTTATCGCGTATACTACATACTTTTAAGTTTGTATGACTGTATTCTCCATACAAATGGATTCAATAAACAATTTTGAATATGAATGCTCCTTGTGTTTTCCGGGTTCTGTGGACTTTCAAATCTAGTGGGTAATTTCGCTGTACACAAAGTTGTTTTGGGGTAATTCCCAAAATAGTTCGCAGACCTCTGAACTAGGAGATCTAGTCTGCGACCAGGCCGTGGAGAATATGACCCTCGAAAGCGGAATAAAGCAACCATAAGGTACATAATTCAGAGGTGGGGCTAGGAGCCAAGACTACCCCACCACCACAGCTAGGTGGCTTAATGCGAATACACACACACAAACACACACACATATAATAAAAAAACACCACACCAAGCCAAGTGTCTATCAACAAGAGCCTTTGACAACTAGTAACTACTACTATTACTACTACTACTACACACACACACACACACACACAAACGCTACTGTGTTGCAATCACCTATAATTCTTAATTTAATCTTGATGGGAAATGAAACCATAGTGATTAGTGAAAAATGTAACGGGTAATTACCGCAAGGAGTCAAATTAACCTTAATACAAGTGAGGTAAGAAAAAACCACACGAGGTAAACTAATTCACTCTGAAAATTGTCAAGCGTGACTGAAAATTACCAGTTAATCTGTATAATCGGCCCTTCCTCATTCTGGAGCTCTCCGCTTAATGACTATGGAAGGGCCTTAAAAACTGTCAACCCTTTTTCATTTGCTTAGGAGAGGACTTTACCGTGAAGGTCAAAACAGCGGCTTGCGTGTGACGGGCGCAAATTTTTACGAACGAGTCTCAAGTGGGTAATGTTGCGTGGTCAGGGAGAATCGCATTATTCCGAGAATACTATTTGTAGAAAAAAAAAAACAGAAAAAACAAAAACAAACGACGTAACAAGAAGAAATAATAAGTCGAGGTTTTGGTTAGTCTTGGGAACTATATACGATGCACAAAAAGTAAATTGATACCTTACAATCGACGCAAATGTATACCAGACGCAAGGTTTTTTTTTTTTTTTTTTTTGTCTATACTCGAGAAGGAATCATTGTGCACGACCCTCCACCACCTGAACCACGCCCATCCATCACCTGGACCACGACACTCCACCACCTGAACCACGACCATCCATTACTTGGATCACGACCCTCCAAGACTGGACCACGCCCATCCATCACCTGGACCACGACACTCCACCTGAATCACGCCCATCCATCACCTGGATCACGACCCTCCACCACCTGAACCACGCCTATCACCTAGACCACGACACTTCACCTGAACCACGCCCATCCATCACCTGGACCACGACCCTCCACCACCTGAACCACGCCCATCAACCACCTGGACCACGACCCTCCACCACCTGAACCACGCCCATCACCTGGACCACACCTGGACCACGACACTCCACCACCTGAACCACACCCATCCACCACCTGAACCACGACACTCCACCTGAACCACACCCATCCACCACCTGAACCACGACACTCCACCTGAACCACTCCATTCCACCTGAACCACGACACTCCACTTGGACAACGACATTCCACCACCTGGACCCTCGACACTCCACTTGGACCACAACACTCCACCTGGACCACTCCACTTCACTTCACTTGGACCACGACACTCCACCTGGACCACGACACTCCACCACCTGGACCCCCGACACTCCACCTGGACCACGACACTCCACCACCTGGACCCCCGACACTCCACCTGGACCACGACACTACCACGTTGGTTGACCATGGCACCGGTGTACGGCCCGAACATGGTTGTGATCCTGAGGCACAACTCAAAAGATCGTCTAAAGGAGAGAAGCGAGCCCGAAAGTTCACTTTAGGATATTGAACTCAAGGCACCTCCATCTCCACAAAAAAAATATTATATCAAAAGAACCTCTCCGAGGAGTCATTTTTTTTTTTTTTTACTTTAGTCGCCTGGCTGGACTGGACAGGTACTTCCTGCTCTCTCTCTCTCTCTATCTCTCTCTCTCTCTCTCTCTCTCTCTCTCTCTCTCTCCCCGAGATTCCTCATCGAGGACCTCTAAGCAGCTGGACAATTCCTAAGCATCGGGTAGGTGAACCCACGTCTTCAGCGAGGAATTGACAATTTTTGAGGCATGGACACTATGTTGACCGACTCCATGGGCACCCTGGCTCTTTCTCCAGGGAAAAACCTCATTCGCTCGATCTTTACGAAGGGTGGAAGTAGTGATGTAATGCTCACAGGTATTTGTATAAAGACTATATGTAGAACAAGCTTTTATTGGAATTACCTTTCGTTCAGGGTTAAGCTTTATCAAGACTTGATCAACCTAAATCTTTAAAGAAACGTAGTCCCATTGGGATCTTATTTTGCGTATTTTGTCTTCGTGCTCATTAAATAAAAATGGTTCAACAGCACTCACTTAGGGGATCAGCATACTTGCACTCCCGGAGGCACAACTGCCTAGTATAGGCCAACAGGCCTGCAGCAGTGTTCCTCCTTTCTTATGTTCTTATGTTCTTATAAGGAAGTACTAGACATGTTCGACCCACGTTTCCCAGAAGTAACATCAGTAGGACGACCCTGAGGCACACAACACATTTGTTTTGGAGGGCATGCGAGAGGCCACTTCACCCGGAGGCCCAGGAGTCTGACTTACCCATTTGGGAACTACAAGATTTTGATGGTGCCCTGTACGGATTCCCCCTCTAACCCTTACTGGAAGGGTAGTTATATATATTGCGAAAAACGGATTTGTTCTCTTTCTACGGGAAGGAAGCGGGAGCCTCACTTATTAAAGAACTAACGCTCCTACCCCTCCTCTATCTATGGACTTGGCGGCTCTACCCAAATGGCCACTCCAAAAAGGCAAAAATGATAGCCATCCCCGTATTTTTCAGCATACAAATTAAGCTTTCGGAAAGTGAGGGGAAGGGGGGTAAAAGGTAAAGCCAATAGTAACGAAATGTCAGCCATCAGAAGAGGCCGATTGGTTCAACCTCATAGAAGATCTTAAAGCAGGTTATCAATGACAAGTTCAAGCAATTGCATCAAATTTTCTAGGGTGCATGCATTACGCTTGCTAACCATTTCTTTCCAGTAAAAAATGTGTAGTAGTATATACTCCCCAGAATGCAACAAGTGCAATCGTTCGCGTATGCATGTTCCCCGGTGTCAAAGTCAGAGCGGCATATATTAAAAGTGGCTCTTTTTGGGTATATTTTACCTTACAGTTTTAATTTTGGCACACTGTGTTCCGCATCGAGATACAAGGTCAGGTTAATCGAATGTAAGCCTGTGGGAGTTTATGCTCCAAAAGCCAATGTTTGACAAATCTGCATTGGTTTAGGAAAACGCTTTTCACGAACTCGTCCCTGTAAAGAAGTGCACATGTCTGAACAGATTCATTCACTCGTACTACCAGATTACCATGAACAATCATGGTAATCTGGCACCTAAGGTGCCTAGAACTTGCACCTTAGGCACCCTTTCATTGCTTCTTCAGACATACGAGCTTGTAGCCCAGAGTGAGGCATATCGTCCGTCGCTGGATCGCTAAGTTGGTCTGCCGGTAGCTGACAGCAACATTTTTGGCTACACAAGAAAATTTGGCCTCAGGCTGGGCTGCGAGGGTAGAACCCTCTAAATATGTTACAAGCATGTCACAGGGATGGCATCCATCCCTTTAGAGCCTAAGACCTTTAAATGAAGGATCTTCCACAGCCCTCAGATACAAATCATTCCTTTCCCCCACGATAAAACCACGAAAAACATTAATTCATCGAACTCTCAGTTTAAAGCACAAGCCGAATAATCACACCCTCATGTCGGGAGAGGATGACCTTCCAGACTTCGGTAAGTATTGAGATCACACCCACTTGACGATTCACGCTACAGAAATGCAGGAACGTAAGCAGGGAAAGCTGATAAGAGTGTCAGAAAAAAAAGTATCAAAACCAGGTTCAGGGTTGAAGTCACTACATAAGCCCTGCATGTGACCAGAAATCATCATAGTAGCTTCTGCAAAAGGGACTGTTATATGAAGATACGTCCTTGCCAGTCCTGCATGAACGGAGAGTAAAAAGAAAAGAAAGATAGCCAAAGACTTGAAATATGAATCAATCACAAGATCCCACCCTAAGAGGAAAAACTACCAGCAATGCCGAATTTCTCACAGGAATAATTTACCCAGCAATAACATTTCAATATTCAGCAAAACTATTTATATTAAAAGGACCTAGAGCCAAATTAGCAACTATTAGGCAAACTAGCTTCATTTGGATAATACTGACTGGGAGGAGGGGGATCCTGAAAGAACGTAGAATTTGTACACATTCAGTAAGCACTTTTGAATTCACTCGCGACCTACAGTAGCGCATGTATCATGGGGGATCCAATCCTCTTTAGGTGGCGCAGCAGCCACCCCAGAACTGCAACTGGGAGAAGGAAAGTTGGGAAAGTTTCATTCAATGATCCCTGTCTTAATTCCATGGAAATGTTTTTTACATGAAAGGGAGGGGGATGGGGGTAATGCTATTTATGCCAAATAGATATTGTAGGATATTTAGAGGGAAAAAAAACTATTCCAGATGAAAAGAGTCCACTCCTTCCCCCCTCTCTCCGAGCAAGCTTGCTCAAACCTCATCACAACTACAAGGTGACCCACCTGGAATTCAACAAAGGCAAACACAAATATTCAAGTAAAAATAGGTGAATGTACTCACTCACATAACATGCTAATACCCCAACATGAAACATCATCTGCAAAATTGAGTCGTCATTTTGTCACGTGTCCCCGCCCCCACTTACGCATGTACACGCGACGTTAACCGCAATACAATCTTGCCTTCATAAGCAATTCTCATAAACAAGTGACAATTACGCCCTATCAAATATAAATCTCCCCCTCTCACTATGCAATTCGAGTTTTCATCTAAGTAGAAATGCCGTCCACATGAAAATCTAGAGATTCAGTATAAATAAATCCCATCCTAATATGTATCTGGAGACTGTAACACATCATTTCTCGCCCCATCTGAGCATTCAGAAGCAAAACCTCACCTTTAATCACGTCAGGGGCATTGAATAACATTGACGTTCAAGAACGTATCCAGGATTTAATAAAAACACCTCGGTGCGATCTTCCGAAGTCTATGACATACACAAATCTCATTACCAATGCTCACTCACAAATCACTATCCCACCACACGTATCCCGGTATTCAATACAGTTTCACGGTATTTCTGCTCACTGCTCTGGAGTGAATACTGCAGTCTCTCTCTCGTGCCAAACACTCGTACAAGGATAATGGTACATCAAGCCAAGCCCCGGCAACCTTGCCCGAAGACGCCAACTTACTGTGATTGACACGACAAACTTCAAAATGATGTTGCATTTATACGGAGCTATTAAATAAAGCATGCAGACTGATTATGCTTGAGAGGTCTGGTAATATTGGGAAAGGAGGTATGAAGTATGGGGATATGAGGTATGGTAGCATGGGAGACAGTATGGGTAGAAGTATGGTAGTATGGGGATAGGAGGTATGGCGGTATGGAGAGAGGTGGTATTGTAATATAGGTAGAGGAGGTATGGCAGTAGTATATGAGGCTGGAAGCATTAGCTTTAAAATTATATAAGACAAACACACGAGTTTGAAAAAGTTGTGCCAAGAGTGGGCCAGTGGACCTACTGCAGTACACCTTCCTATAAGGTGGTAACATTTCATGACAGTATCACAGTTGGCTAGCAATTGTCTGGCCAGTTTTTTTTTTAATCCTATAGAGTATAGATGACAGTTGCCGGACTTCTGTGATATGGCGTTGGTGTCTGCAATCATGGCCGCTTCCAAACACTTCCATCTACGTAGTTTCATGGATTACTAGTTTGACTTCATTCCACTTCATGACGTGTCGCTGTGTTATACCAAATATACTACTGGTTCCAGCTAAATATATATTAGCTTTGAAGAAGCTGCTACCAGCGAAATTCCTCATAAATTGCCTGCATCATTATAAACGTCATTTTCCAAAAATAAAAAAAAAGTGTTCTGAACCACACTTTCGGAGGAGCACAACAGTTTCTCAATACTCATCGCCAATGGAAGCTTAGTCTTCAGGAGTCTGCAGGTTACGTAAGGCATACGCGAGCAAGAGGGCATAAACGTGCACGCACAAGTGCCAAGACACGATGGATAAAGGACTTGCTGAAAGACAGAAAACAGCACTCTGGATAGAAATGAAATATTAACATGAGCAAATATAAAAAAAAAACAAGTCTCCAAAAACTACGGTGTGAGAGCCATGCTGTTCCTGGACTGACTTACATTTGTCAATATTTGCCGATCACAAATAATAATGTGAAGAATGCAATCATAGAAACATAGCGAGAAACTTAAAGTATCTGTAATGCAATGAATCTTAAAGGTGAAACTAGGCGGGAATTTATATTATACACACACACACACACAATATATATATATATATATATATATATATATATATATATATATATATATATATATATATATATATATATAAAATATATACAAACAGAAGAATGGGCGGAGACTCAAACCGTGGACCTTGGGTGTGGCAGGCCCAGCTCTGTAGCGCTGAGCCACAAATGTAATGTTACAGTACCATGATTTTAGAACCATTGTTTGTATGTCATGGTTGCATCATTCGCCACCAACTGTGACACTACTGTCTCATCCCACACCCCAGAAGCTGCACTGGTACATTATTCACATACCCCTCAAGGCCATAAAACAATCTTTTATTTTCTGTGGGTCAGTCTTACCACACTGGGTCTGCCACTCGCATGGACCACGGTTCGAGTCCCCGTTTATTTTTGTGTGTATTCACACACACACGTTTTATATATACATACATACATACATACATACATACATACATACATACATGTGTGTGTGTGTGTGTGTGTGTAATAATTTTGCAGGTTACAGTGAACAAGGGTAACTAAAATCTGTGCATGTATAAATATACCCATTATCCAAAATTATTTCCATCCTTCCCTCATCCATCGATGATTTATGAGCTTACGATACCCTCGGTCATTGTACTGTAAGGAAGCAAGCATGACATACAAAATACTCAGGAGCATACACAGGGTGAATTAAGACCAGTGTGTTCACCATGGGAAAGGTCAGGGCAACGAAACAACTTACCGTATTTTCCGGCTTGTAAAGAACACATTCATATGTGACACATAAGACGATGTTTCCAAGCAATTGTAATGAAACGTTAGTAAACAACTGCTAAAGCGTAACTCAAGGCCTCGAGCCCTGTCTTGAGCATATAAAACCCAGGGTGATTTTTCAAGGCTTTTTGTTGGAAAAAAGCGCTCCTTATATACTGGAAAATACGGTATGACCCAAATTAGTAAGACATCAGGAAAACACTTACCATAATAGTAAGAAGAAAGCAAAAATGACAGATAGATCACGTCAGTCAACAGACAAAACTCGAGCCTCAAGACCTGGCACTCAGTGCAGCAAACACAGATGGATAATTACATTCAGTAATTACACGCAAGCACGCACATTACCAAACAAACCAACGTCTGATGCGGGAGCAAAAAACATTAAGAACACAATCACATCTCCTTTAGTACGCGGACTCAGGTATGAGTGGAAGACATTACCGAGCGACTGAATATGCTACCATATTAAAGCCATATTTTAATGTGAAAAACATTAAAACTTTACAGGTATCGATCAGGGGATACAACGAGCCGAGGAAGAATGTTTGAAGTGTGACTGAGGATGCGTGACACCTTGACATCTCGGGTCTGGAAATGTCGATGAAGCTGTTGTGACTTGCTAATATTTATGTGCTGTTGCTTTTTTAGTTGTCCATTTTACCGATATGCCAACTAGATCGTGTAAATATCTTGAACTTAACCTCGCCATCCCTCTACGCTCTGAGATCAAAATAAAAAGTGATTAGGTAACCCCTGAGGGGTACCTTAAGGAGTTGACAAATTTTTTCTTCCTCCAATGTTTTCGTTCTTAATTTGAGAAAGACTGAGGCAATCCTTAAAATTTTCAGCACTAGTTAACTTTAACTAGAGGAAAGGCTCAGCCACTATCTGCATGTGATCGTCTCTTTTACATAGGCCATTCCATGTTTTAGGAACCTGTGCAATAACTTAAGCCTCTTCTAAACAACGTCAAACATTAATTAAACAATGGCGTAACTTACTTTGAAGAGTAATGGCGGGATTGTTAATGGAGTCCATTAACAATTTAAAAAAAAATTTTTTTTTTTTTAAATAGTGAAGCATTTTTTCCATGAAATAACCTGAGTATTTCTCTTTTGAACGGCTTCCAATTTCATTGGCTAATGTATCTTTTGAAAAGAACTGCACCTTCGAGTTTAGGCTGTGTTGTTGCAAATCAGCCAGTTTACTAAAGTAATTAATAAATTATGTGAATTTTGGATCCCATGATACGACAATCTGTGCAGTACTTGGAGAATGCCTCTTCTGATAGTCTTCAAACCTTAAATGCTGGTATATTTTACCTCGTGAAAGGTTTAGATTGATTTTGGGCTGTGTAGGACCCAATTTCCCAATTTTATACGTTAAATTGGGGGGAAAATGAATACTGGTTTTCATGAGATAATTTGTGAATGCCTCATCTGATCAGCTTCAAACCTTCTACACTTATAACTAAAGAAAGTTGTTTTCAAAGCTGGTGTGTCTTAATGGAAGAGTCAAATTCTTTTTGGGCCGTGATAATTTGCCACTGTCATTGCATAAATCGAGACATTTGTTTCCATGTGGTAAATTGTGAATGTATCTTCTGATAAGCTTCGAATATTTAACTCTGATATTTAATTGCATTAAAAATTTATGCCACACTCTGTATTATTTGTTTTGCATGCAATGAGGTAGTGAGAGCTGGGATACGGGGATACCTCTGTCCGATCACTCAGCGACCGACACACATTAGTGATACATAATCTTATCCTTTTCTATTGATGTCTTCCCTTCCTCAGTCATTTATGCGTACATAATTACCTAAATAATCACAGCGGCAACCATCTTCATTACTTCCACAGTTACGTTCAGTTACAGTAAATGCCACCGTCATCACCCTAAGTCGAGTCACTGACTAAATTTCGTTAGAATTTGTTAAGTAGCATCTGACAGAGAATGAGTTGCATGCACCATACTGAGTGAGATCCTGAATGCGACTGGATATTCATGATTGCTGGGCTACAAATCGTTAAGGAACGAACTATTGAAAGTTCTCGTTATTTCTCGGTCAGTGCCAGGTGTCGGCTTCTAACAATTTTCACCAGTTCTTTTTTATCATATTTGACACCATGCCTCTCCACCACCCACTGACGACAAAGAAAATTATTCTTAATGTCAGTAAGGATGTTTATTACTCAAAGTGTTTGCGATAAGTTCTAATAACTAAATAAATTATAATTTCAATATTGTAAGTGGCAGACTTTAAAAAAAAACAATGTACGAGTAACTATGTTAAAAGATCAGTACATGAAACTGTTAAAAAAGTCGAGACTATACCATGTCGAGAGGACATTACAGGAAACACAGAAGCGTGTGGACGTGTCCTAAATATCCCTATAATAAACGCCTGAGCAGCACACTAGCTTCCCCGTGATCACGCTCCCACCTTACATTAAGGGACACCATCATGTTAACTTCTTCGATCCATCACACAGAATTAGGATTTAAACGTGCTTATATTTTACTTTTTTTTAATACTCCAATTCATACTCCCAGGAATGTGGTAATGATAATAAACCAACGATTAGATATGTGTCAAGGGCTTAACAACGTAATATAATATATTTCAGCATGACTGCGATTTATTCAGTTAAAACCATAAAAAAGTATTTCAGTGACTGCAAGACAAACATAAAAATAATTCAAGATACTGAGTCGAGAAGTGGATAAGGAGGCTCAGTTATATAATGCTCCATTCTCTCAGCGGCATCGACTTGGGCAAATTTCCTCCAAAACAACTGAGCTATGAAAATAATTGCTTTAAGGCAAATTTTAAAAGCATATAATTGAGCATTATAGGTAGTAGGTTGGTAGACAGCAACCACCCAGGGAGGTACTACCGTCCTGCCAGGTGACTGTGAAACAGAAACCTGAAACTGTTTTACATGATGGTAGGATTGCTGGTGTCTTTTTTCTGTCTCATAAACACGCTGGATAACAGGTATATCTAGCTACTTCTACTTACACTTTAGGTCACACTACACTGGCATACACATGCATATATATACATACACACATCTAGGTTTTTCTTCTTTTTCTTAATAGCCTTGTTCCTTTTATTTTCTCTATTGTCCATGGGGAAGTGGAAAAGAATCTTTCCTCCGTAAGCCATGCGTGTCGTATGAGGCGACTAAGATGCCGGGAGCAATGGGCTAGTAACCCCTTCTCCTGTACAAATCTACTAAAAACGAGAAGAAGAAAAACTTTATAAAATTGGGTTGTCTGAATGTGCGTGGATGTAGTGGATGATAAGAAAGAGATGATTGCCGATGTTATGAATGAAAAGAAGTTGGATGTCCTGGCCCTAAGCGAAACAAAGCTGAAGGGGTAGGCGAGTTTCAGTGGGGAGAAATAAATGGGATTAAGTCAGGAGTATCTGAGAGTTAGAGCTAAGGAAGGGGTAGCAATAATGTTGAAGGATCAGTTATGGAAGGAAAAGAGGGAATATAAATGTGTAAATTCAAGGATTATGTGGATTAAAATAAGGGTCGGATGCGAAAAGTGGGTCATAATAAGCGTGTATGCACCTGGAGAGGAGAGGAGTGTAGAGGAGAGAGATTTTGGGAGATGTTAAGCGAATGTATAGGAACTTTTGAACCAAATGAGAGAGTAATTGTGGTAGGGGACCTAAATGCTAAAGTGGGAGAAACATGCAGAGAGGTGTAGTAGGTAAGTTTGGGGTGCCAGGTGTAAATGATAATGGGAGCCCTTTGATTGAACTTTGTATAGAAAGGGTTTAGTTATAGGTAATACATATTTTAAGAAAAGAGGATAAATAAGTATACAAGATATGATGTAGGGCGTAATGACAGTAGTTTGTTGGACTATGTATTGATAGATAAAAGACTGTTGAGTAGACTTCAGGATGTACATGTTTATAGGGGGGCTACAGATATATCAGATCACTTTTTAGTTATAGCTACAGTGGGAGTAAAAGGTAGATGGGATACAAGGAAAATAGAATCAGTAAGTAAAAGAGAGGTGAAGGTTTATAAACTAAAAGAGGAGGCAGTTAGGGTAAGATATAAACAACTATTGGAGGATAGATGGGCTAGTGAGAGTGTAGGCAATGGGGTCGAAAATGTATGGGGTAGATTTAAAAATGTAGTGTTAGAGTGTTCAGCAGAAGTTTGTGGTTACAGGCAGAGTGGGTGCGGGAGGAAGAGGAGCGATTGGTGGAATGATGACGTAAAGAGAGTAGTAAGGGAGAAAAAGTTAGCATATGAGAGGTTTTTACAAAGAAGAAGTGATGCAAGGAGGGAAGAGTATATGGAGAGAAAAGAGAGGTTAAGAGAGTGGTGAAGCAATGTAAAAGAGAGCAGATGAGAGAGTGGGTGAGATGTTATCAGCAAATTTTGTTGAAAATAAGAAAAGTTTTGGAATGAGATTAATAAGTTGAGGAAGCCTAGAGAACAAATGGATTTGACAGTTAAAAATAGGAGAGGAGAGTTATTAAATGGAGAGTTAGAGGTATCGGGAAGATGGAGAGAATATTTTGAGGATTTGTTAAATGTTGATGAAGACAGGGAAGCTGTGATTTCGTGTGTAGGGCAAGGAGGAATAACATCTTGTAGGAGTGTGGAAGAGCCAGTTGTGGGTGTAGGGGAAGTTCGTGAGGCAGTGGGTAGAATGAAAGGGGGTAAGGCAGCTGGGATTGATGGGATAAAGATAGAAATGTTAAAAGCAGGTGGGGATATAATTTTGGAGTGGTTGGTGCTATTATTTAATAAATGTATGGAAGAGGGTAAGGTACCTAGGGATTGGCAGAGAGCGTGTATTGTTCCTTTGTATAAAGGCAAAGGGGACAAAAGAGAGTGCAAAAATTATAGGGGAATAAGTCTGTTGAGTGTACCTGGTAAAGTGTATGGTAGAGTTATTATTGAAAGAATTAAGAGTAAAACAGAAAGCAGGATAGCAGATGAACAAGGGGGCTTTAGGAAAGGTAGGGGTGTGTAGACCAAGTGTTTACAGTGAAACATATAGGTGAACAGTATTTGGATAAGGGTAAAGATGTTTTTGTGGCATTTATGGATTTGGAAAAGGCGTATGATAGGGTAGATAGGGGGCAATGTGGCAGATGTTGCAGGTGTATGGAATAGGAGGAAGGTTACTGAAAGCAGTGAAGAGTTTTTATGAGGATAGTGAGGCTCAGGTTAGAGTGTGTAGGAGGGAAGGGACTATTTCCCAGTAAAAGTGGGCCTTAGACAAGGATGTGTGATGTCACCGTGGTTGTTCAATATATTTATAGATGGGGTTGTAAGAGAAGTGAATGCGAGGGTCTTGGCAAGAGGTGTTGGGCTAAAAGATAAAGAAGCAAATACAAAGTGGGAGTTGTCACAGTTGCTTTTGCTGATGACACTGTGCTTTTGGGAGATTCTGAAGAGAAGCTGCAGAGGTTGGTGGATGAATTTGGTAGGGTGTGTAAAGAAGAAAATTGAAAGTGAATATAGGAAAGAGTAAGGTGATGAGGATAACAAAAAGAATAGGTGACGAAAGATTGGATATCAGATTGGAGGGAGAGAGTATGGAGGAGGTGAATGTATTCAGATATTTGGGAGTGGACATGTCGGCGGATGGGTCTATGAAGGATGAGGTGAATCATAGAATTGATGAGGGAAAAGGGTGAGTGGAGCACTTCGGAGTCTGTGGAGACAAAGAACCTTGTCCATGGAAGTAAAAGGGAATGTATGAGAGTATAGTTATACCAACGCTCTTATATGGGTGTGAAGCATGGGTGATGAATGTTGCAACGAGGAGAAGGCTGGAGGCAGTGGAGATGTCATGTCTGAGGTCAAGTGTGGTGTGAATATAATGCAGAGAATTCGGAGTTTGGAAATTAGAGGAGGTGCGGGATTACCAAAACGATTGTCCAGAGAGCTGAGGAGGGTTGTTGAGGTGGTTTGGACATGTAGAGAGAATGGAACGAGACAGAGTGACTTCGAGAGTGTATAAATCTGTAGTGGAGGGAAGGCGGGGTAGGGGTCGGCCTAGGAAAGGTTGGAGGGAGGGTAAAGGAAGTTTTGTGTGCGAGGGGCTTGGATTTCCAGCAAGCATGTGTGAGCGTATTTGATAGGAGTGAATGGAGGCATATGGTTTTTAATACTTGACGTGCTGTTGGAGTGTGAGCAAAGTAACATTTATGAAGGGATTCAGGAAACCGGCAGGCCGGACTTGAGTTCTGGAGATGGGAAGTACAGTGCCGGCACTCTGAAGGAGGGGTGTAAATGTTGCAGTTTTATAACTGTAGTGTAAAAGCACCCTTCTGGCAAGACAGTGATGGAGTGAATGATGATGAAAGTTTTTCTTTTTCGGGCCACCCTGCCTTGGTGGGAATCGGCCGATGTGTTAATAATAAAAATAATAATTGAGCACATTCTAGGATGAGATTATCTAAGAGCATCGCTGATAGACAGAAGGTGGCAGTGTCTCCTGTCATCCAGTAAAAATTAACCACTCAACTTCGCCATCACAAGCCTTGACCTGGAATACACACGCAACTGATCTTGAGATTCTCAAAATTACCACCACCGCCATCTGCAACCCATGCATTCAGGTCGTTCCCTATATACCATTTTATTACCAATCATAAGACGACATTCTGACCCTTCAGCTCCTCGAATGCTTGTTTGACAAATATTAAGATTAGGTTTCAGGAATCTCAACAGTCATTCTTGGTCTTATATACGACATATGTTAGGAATATATTGGAGTATGCAGCACTAGAATGAAAATCTAACCTGATAAATAATGTTAATAAACTGGAGAAAATCCAGTGGCATGCATACAAGACTAGTGTGAGGCTAAAGGGAATGAGCTATGAGGAGAGGGTAAAAGAATTGAACCTGACAACACCAGAGGATAGAAGAACCAAGGAGACATGGAAACGAACATAAAAAATACTCAGTAAACTTGATAAGGTGCTCAATGATAGACTGTTCAAGAAGCAAATAATGAATAAACAAAGGTACAGACGAGTCACAGGCATGTCAGGCACTATTTCGTCAGCCTCAGGGTACTCAGGAACTAAAATGACCTGGACGAAACAAAAAAAGATATGACAGAGCCCACGAGGTTAGGACGGAGTAAATCCGGCAAGCAGTAAATTAAGAGGCAGGGCCAGGAGCTCAGACTTAACCTCTGCAACCGCAAACAGGTGAGCATAAATAGGATCTCATACACACACAGCCAAGGGCTTTGAATCGACCCCTGCAACCACATATTGGTGAGTGTACACACACACACGCACACACTTGATAAAACACGTTAAAAATCTGGAGAAAGTGCAGAGATATGTAATGAGGCTAGTTCCAGAGCTAAGGGAAATAAGCTATCATAGGCTAAAGGAATTGAACCTGGGAGAGACATGGTAACATACAAAATACTCAGAGAACTTGATAGGGTTGAAAAGGCTAAACTGTTCCAGAAGCTGTAAATACGGGATTACAAGTGAAATTGAATAGTCATGCGAGCCAGGGATATAAGGAAGTATTTCTTCTGTCTGAGAATGGTCATGAATCTGAATGACCTAAACGAAGCAGTAGTGAAAGCAGGCTCCATAAATACTTTTAAGAATAGGTATGAAAGGGGCCAAAAAAAAAAGGAAGTAAATCCAGCAAGTGGCAAATTAAGAGACACGACCATTAGCTGAAATTCGACCCCTAGAATCAGAAATAGGCGAGTACGTACACGTACACCCCACACACATAAGTACAGATAAACACTGTTCAATGACATAAAGAGGCCCACATGGAGACAATAAAACTGATGAGTACTGTGTATTTTGGTCCTACTGAAAACGTTCTCAATACGAGATCAAAATCCGCAGTGCTCATCTAGTGAATTTTCTCTATCTGGGTTCGTCCCTTCCTGTTTAAACATACAAAAAAAAAAAGTGAATATGCGTCAGTAAACGTGTGGTATGATGCTGCTGCAACATACACTAAATGCAAAGCTTAACTTCTTTACACCATACCGTTCTTCTGCAGCCCGCATGCGCACTCTTCAACTGTTCCTCAGTTATAAAACGATTGCCAAGGGACCCGCAAGTGGCTGACCTCACTATGCTGGAGTAATAGCACCCTTAGATGCAGTGAGATTCATACCTCTTACCAACCCTGCCAACACTGATTCATGAAAATCTCTCAGCCTTATATATTCCCCTATCTCAACTTCCACCATTCTACTCTTAGTAATCCTGGAGTTAACCTTAGTTTAGTAAGCCCTTTGGTCGCAAAAAAAATAATCGATACAGTTATTTTTGTTCAGTTATCTTTCTTTACTTATTACTAAAACAATATGAAAAATAATACTCTTTAATATTTTATTTTTATCTTGAGTTAAACGACTAATACCCTCGTGAAAACTGCAAAAGTAATATATAGTAAATCCCTCTAAAACTCAGACCGCTCAGCAGCAATTCCAAAAATACCTCGAGAAATGTAAATATAAGATACCACGGTGACCAGAGGTTGATAACGGAGACGTAAAAATAGCTGTGAGAATACCTGTTATTTATATGAAAGTAAGTAAACAACTTTTTCAGAGATAATAAAAGAAAATATAATATGTGCCTGGGAAACATGCTTCATTTTAGATCTACATGTTTCAACTTAGTGTAATGAAGCACTTTACTCGCTGTAAGGAAAGCACTCGCACAAATGATACTTACCATGAGTATATATATATATATATATATATATATATATATATATATATATATTTCTTGACAAGCTCAAGCCAGATTCCAAAGTCTATAGTGCTTTCTAAATATTAAAAATAGTGAATTAGATCGAGTAGTAAATGTTGGACGAAAAAAAAGGTGAAATATTGTATACATATATTTACAGTATTCACAAACATATATCTCAGGCCGGAAGAGACTGTCTCAAAGCTTGTAGGTTCGTATGCTTCGTCTTGTTTTGCAGTGCTTAAACATTCTAATATCTTGCGCTGGTCGATGCATGCGGGAGAGATGAAAAACTAATAACCAGACTGGTGCCAGCTATTATGGATCAAACACCTAGCTTGGCTGGGCTCCAGAGTACTGTCTGGTTTGGCGTGGTGTGTACAGTACTGCGTACTTTGTCCCAAAGATCATAGGTTTCGCTTATTCTCCAATGTACAGTACGATATAAGATTACTTATTTAAAAACAATGCCTAAAATTTTGTTCGTCCTGTCTAAACTGACTAATATGTGGACAAAGGGTATACAAAACGGTTAAGCATAAACAAAATTTATCAGAACTTTCTCGTCATGATAAAAGCTGGTGGTCAAGGTCTGTAATTTCGAAACAAATTTAGGGTTATAACGAGTTTTACGCTGTGATTAATAGACACGGTTAACGACGCCATTAGCACAGCTGGACTAGTAAAAATAAAAATTTCTTAAACTATCTTTTTGCTTAAATAAATCGCGTAAATCTAACTAAATTGTCAGTTGTTTGGATAGCGAATGAACTTCCCAATAAAAGAAAACAAACACTGACTGTCTTTAAGTTCAAACTGGCTGTTAGTGTGGAAACTGGTAGTTAATGTGCGTGATTTAATAGTGAGGTCATAAAATAGCACTTAAGCGTCACTTCGTATTCCAACAATATGTACACTTTCAACGAACAATCAATGAGTTCACGGTAAATGTAAAGAACTTTTATTGAAAAATTAATGGTGCATCCAGTCAGAAGTGAAATGTATGCATTTATATACATTATTTCAACCGACAGCCGAACGAGTTTTAGGTACATTTGTCGAGTGGAATATGACGGTTGAATATGGTAGTAGGAATATTTGACAAGTAGAAAATGACATATCCGTAAATATTCAAGGGAAATTTTAGCATATATGAATTTGTAGCCAAATAACAGAATGCTACTAGTGAATAATAACGAGTAGTAGAAGTAACTGATTTTGGGGGGCTAAATCTGTCTCGCAGTCACTAGTATTTTGATACCAGTGAGAGAATTAGAGCTAAGAGATCACTATAGAGATTTTTAATGCTTACTGATATAAAACTGATGTGACCGTGCGGATGATATATTCGTCTCAGTCAGGTTAAGAAACACTGGGTCTGGTCAGTAATTAAAGTGTGAAATAGTCTCGCCCTTAGAGGCCCTCTATAGCGCACAGGTTTTCTCTCCCCGATACTATATACTTTATACCCTAATCATAAGAATACTATAGAAACAGCTCTTGAGGAAGATGTCTTATGCATGAGAAGTGCAACCACTATCAGTCACAACACGTAGTAGCAGCATGCACAGCTGAACGAACCTTCGTAATGCTTTAGTCACATGTAGTACAGCTTTTATGGTACAGCCTTAACTAGCCTTATCCTGATAGGGTACAAAAGTGCATCAGCGCCTCCTCACCAAGTAGCGGCTGACAAAAGAGTAGCAGGTGAATGATAATTCGAGTTTTCCCATCATAGATGTTCTATCGAATACTTGTGGTGGAAGTCAATCCATCCTGATTACATGGTCGGTCCACCGTACGTAGTTACTTGGTAAAGTAACTAGATGTGTCTTAAGCAGGATGAAACAAAAGGGTTATGTATCAGAGCATGGTGGTACCAACGCTGTTATATGGGTGTGAGGCATAGATTTTGCATGTTGCAGCGAGGAGGATGCTGGAGGCTGTGATGTCTCATTTGAATGCAATGTATTGTGTAAATATTATGCAGGGAGTTTCCTGCCTTAAGATTAAGTATGGGGTTACAAAAAAAGTTTAATTCAGAAGGCCAAGGGACTGTTCATTTGGTTTGGGCACTTTGAGATGGAGGAAAATAGGATGATTAGGAGGGTGTATAAATCTGGGATTGAGGTTGGGAGGGGTCGGTGTCGTCCCAGGAAAAGTTGGAAGGAGTAGGGGTGGTTTTGAGTTCTAGGGGTTTGAGCATATATCAAGCTTGTGTGTGGGCGTTAGCTTGTAGTGGAGGCAAGTGGTCTTTGTGACCTGCTGTTGGAGGTATTCAGGAAAACCTATAAGTCGAACTTGAGTTCTAGAGGTGGGTAATGATGTTTCATTTCGAAGAGCCATCTGAACTACAGTGTCATTACGCTTCTGGCAAAACAGCGATTGAATGACGATGAATGTGTGTATATATATATATATATATATATATATATATATATATATATATATATATATATATATATATATATATATATATTAAGCAAATATCGCAAATCAAGCGATACAGGATGCAAAACAACTACGGGGGGAGTAGAATGATAGCTCAAGGTCTTCCGTGTTGCAATCAACACATCATCAGGAGCTTGCAAAATTGAAGAAATGAGGAGGATGTCCAAGCAAGTACGTTCCCAGAGGACCGTCTTCACTGGAGTGAGTGAGGGAGGGAAAGAGGAGGGTACCGGAAGTGCCCCCAGGCACAGCAGTGCCTACAGCCAGAAGGATAAATATTATAGCATTAGAAAAATCCCACAAGCATTGATATTGTAATAGCCTGAACGAAATTAACGTGGCAATAATAAAAAAATCGATCATATTCCGCTATGATATCAATAATTTTACACACACAAATATATTGTGAGTGATTTAGAAGTCTCTGGCAGTTATAGGGTAGCCTTCCAAGGGAAAACGTGTCCATTTAAATTGGCCCTGGATACATTTTTACCAAGACTTATCGCTTTAGTCCCATCTATTAAATTCACCGTGGAGAAACAGGTGAATTATAAACTTCCATTCTTAGATGTGTTGATACACTGGGTTGATAGAAAGTTTAAGTTTACAGTATATAGGAAGGCCACCAATGTGTGCTCATACATTCACTACTATTCCAACCATGAGACTAGAGTCAAAAGGAGTGTTTTTCTTACTATGTTTTTGAGAGCCTATAGAGTGTGCAGTCCGGAGTTCCTAGATGAAGAAATTAGGAAAATATTTGATATTAACACGAACCTGCGATATCCTAAGGTGTTTGTGGAATCTGCCTTGCTGGCAGCTAAGAAAACTTATTATAGAACAGAACCTAGGATAACACCTCAGACCAAGAATGTGCTGGTCCTCCCATATAACGAGAATTTATCTATCCTCCCGAATGCTCTTAAAAGATTTAATATACAAGCAGTATTTAAAAATACACGGACTGTTAGAAGCATCCTGATAAAGAATGCACCCCAACAACGTGTTGGTGGTGTCTACAGAGTTGGTTGCAACGATTGCAGTCTCTCCTATATGGGACAAACGGGAAAATCATTGGAGGTGAGAATGTCCCAGCACCGTTATTCGATACGTAAAGCACAGGAGTCGAACGCGATTTTCAACCATATTAGAGCTTGTAATAACCCGGCAAATTGCCGGGAAGCAAGTCATCTGCCCTTGTTCCTCCTGACGTGAAAGGAATATTGTAGAATCGGCAATTATTAAGCATGATAGACAGTCATTATACAATATCAGTAGCGGGCTGTTCAAATTAGATGCGTTTTTAGTCGAGGCAATAGTACACAGTCTAAAACTGGGCTCTTATATGAATGCATTAGACTGTCTTAAATGTAGGGCCTATTTATCCTGCAGTTTCTGAAGGTTGAACCAGAGTTTGCCTCAGAATTATGTGGGTTGAATATCTGTGGCCGTCTTTCTTGTTATTGCAGATGCCTCCCCCTTTAAATGAGTTTATTTTAATGAGCCCCGTTTCCTTTACATAACTTTTAGAAGTCTTCCCTGTAAATGTTACTGTTTTCTCGTCAATTTAAATGGACACGTTGTCCCTTGGAAGGCTACCGTATAACTGCCAGAGACTTCTATATCACTCACAATATATTTGTGTGTGTAAAGTTATTGATATCATAGAGGAATATGATCGAATTTTTTATTATTGCCACGTTAATTTCGTTCAAGCTATTACAATATCAATGATTGTGGGATTTTTCTAATGCTATAATATTCATCCTTCTGGCTGTGGGCACTGTTGTGCCTGGGGGCATTTCCGGTACTCTCTTCTCTCCCTCCCTCACTCACTCACTCACTCACTCCAGTAAAGACGGTCCTCTGGGAATGTATGTAGGTATGGATATATGTATGAGAGAGAATCATGGTTAACTATACTGCAGATGATTAACGAGTCATTAACTGCAGCATTTGGGAAGAACTACTCACAACTGCAATCAACGCTGACAGGGTTACCGCTGCGGTCTACGTCAAATATTTCAGCAGAAACAGAAACACAGTTAAGGCACGTCTTCCATCGCCTTGCTTTCCTCCTCGATTTGGAGATTTATACTCTTCTGCCTCTTCTTCACTTAGGTTCCATGGCATTTTATCCATCATTCGAAGCTCCCTCATGACTTAATTATGGACACTTTATTAGATTTTACTTGTTGGATAAAGACAGATACTGGGTAATGTGTTCCTTGTGTTTATAGATCGTGTCGATATTTAATAACACGTCCCTCTATAGATTTTACTTATTATTTCTGCAATTATAGCTTTTCAGTTAATTTTAGAGGTATGGTCATATCTCAGTCCTTCAGGATAATTCGCTTTTGCGAATTATTCATAGGGAATGAGAGGTAATCGGGTTTGATTCGAGGAAGAGAAGGATCATTTCTATTCTTAGATTTAGGAGCCCTTCACCGGCATTGAACACCCTCTTCAAGGAACCAAGAACCACCAAGCTTAGTAATATAAGGAAGGAGCTTGTAATAACTAATGATAGAATAACTGACCTTAAGATTGCACTTTGTATTGTGTATAATGACCAAGGATGATTACAAAAGTAAAACTTAAATTTTTTGTAATTATGCACGATTATCCTCAAAAATTACATATAACCATTGTTCACAATTATATTTATTACCACAATAATTGACTAATTAGTATTTAATATTATCTAAATTTAGATTAATTTCCATCAATGACAACAATGACAAAAAAAATCAAATTCGTGTATATCATTATCAATACTGATAATTAAGTTTATTGATAAATAAATTTTCCGTAATATATATATATATATATATATATATATAGGGGTACCAACAGTTCCAACACCTCTGTCCCCACTGTGGAACCACTGATTGTGCAAGACTCGGACATTTACAAAGCAATAATGTCATTCCCTTCCGGCTCTGCTGGGGGTTACACTGGAATAAGGCCACAACATTTAAAGGAAATGGTTAATCCAGTTATCGGGGAGATTGCAGGAACACTGCTGTCAGAGATCACAAGGTTCGTCAACAATTCCTTGGCTGGTCTGATTCCTGACGAGATTAAACCTTTCTTTTTTGGAGCATCACTTTGTGCCCTTAAAAAGAAGGATGGAGGAATTAGGCCAATCGCAGTGGGCAACACGTTTCGCCGCCTCGTTTCTAAAGCTGCTGTCAGAAGTATTCGCGCAGAGGCAGCCATCATGCTTCAACCAAACCAGCTTGGCTTTGGGGTCTCTCAAGGAAGTGAAGCAGCGGTTCATGCAACAAGGGCATATATCGACAACCTGCCTGAGGACAATGCAGTGGTTAAATTAGATTTCAAGAATGCATTTAATCTCCTGAAAAGGGACGTAGTATTAGCAGCTGTACAAGAACATTTTCCAGGTCTCTTCCCTTTTGTTTCAGCTGGATATAGCAAGGAATCAATGCTCCTGTTTGGAGAGCATGAAATCACATCATCAGAGGGTGTTCAGCAAGGGACCCTCTCGCACCATTCTCTTCTGTATAGCAGTTAGGGAAATCACAGTAAGACTGACCAGTGAGCTAAACATCTGGTTCCTGGATGATGGCACACTAGCAGGTACAAAGGAGTCCCTTGTAGATGATCTTACACAGGTGATGACACAGGGACAGGAAATGGGTCTCATCCTGAATCCATCCAAATGTGAAATCATATCAGTCAATCAACAAGTGATAGATGCAGTGCTATCAAAACTACCAGGAGCAACAGTCATTGCCCTACTAATAGTGTCTTGCTTGGAGCACCTCTGGGAAGAGATGCCATTGACACAATTCTCAGGAAGAAACTGGAAGAATTGAGGAGAATGGAACAACAATAGGCAATCTTGACACCCATGATGCCTTGTACCTCCTCACAAAATGCTTGAGTCTGCCCAGGTTGACATATTTCCTAAGATGTGCTCCTTCATATGATAATCCTATACTGCACGAATATGACAGTATCCTGAGGGCAGATCTTTACTAAAGTACTTAACCTTACTCTAGAAGATGGGCAGTGGGACCAAGCTACACTCCCAGTCAGACTAGGAGGCATTGGTGTCCGCAAGTCATCTCAGATTGCTCTACCTGCTTTCCTGTCTTCATGCATTGCATCCAGAGGGCTTGTAGCAGCAATTCTCCCTGAACATCTTAGGGACACGATTGGAATCCATGACCAAAAGTTCGTTGATGGAGCCAGGATCTGGGATAACCTAACAGGCTCTGAAACCAGGCCTGCTCCCCAACAACTACAAACAGTCGCACTGGGATGGCCCAATAGTAGAGAATATAGCCTCAGCAATGCTTCAGAGTGTGTCAGGGAAGGATAGAGCCCGCCTACTTGCAGTGAGAGCTCCTCATGCAGGGGACTTTCTTTTGGCTGTTCCCAACTCCAGCCTTGGCACACGCCTCGACCCACAGACCATCCGCATTGGTGTTGCCCTTCGACTTGCCGCCCCTATTCTCGCCGAACACAGGTGTATTTGTGGCAGTGAAGCAGCAGACCGATTCGGGTACCATGGTCTTGTGTCGTAAATCCGAGGAAAGATTGCAAGACATGAAGAGGTTAATAACATTATCAAGAGGAGCCTCACAACAGCCGGATGCCCAGCAGTAAGGGAACCACCCCAACTATGCAGATCTGATGGCAACCAAAAGCGTCCAGATGGTATCACCCTTCAAGCCTGGACAGACGGCAAGCAGGTGGTGTGGGACTACACATGTGCATCTACCTTGGCTGATACCTATCTCCAGTACACCAGGGAGGAAGGAGGGGCTGCTGCCACCTTCAGGGAGTCCCAGAAGTCGAGAAAATATGGAGAACTTGCCCATCATTATATGTTTGTTCCCATAGGCTCAGAGACCCTTGGCTCATGGGGAAAGAGTGCATCTAAGTTCCTCAAGGAGCTGGGCAAAGACTCAACAGGGTAACTAGGGATCCCAGGGCAGCTAGTTTTCTGTTCCAGCGACTCAGCGCTGCTGTTCAGAGGGGTAATGCATGCTGTATTCTGGGCACGCGCACCAGCTCGGAAGAGCTGGATGAGATTTTCGCATTATAATCAGTGACAAAGATGTAACAATATGTACTAGACATGTATCTCTCACCTCGTGTACTGTATATGCCATCTTTATATCAACAATGTATCTCTCAAATATTTTGTACCATATTATGTAATAAAACATACCTATTGGTAAAAAAAATTAAAAGATGGGGTGGTAGGAGAAGTGGAATATTCAAATGGCATCAGGAAGAAATCCAAATATTCTTCCTTGAAGCCTTTTTATCCACTTCTCCGAGGCTATGGGTCCCACAATTTGTACCAGAGGTGGACCCTATAAATATATATATATATATATATATATATATATATATATATATATATAAATATATATATATATATATATATATATATATATATATATATATATATATATATATATATATATATATATATATATGTAAAAAAGATCCAGTAAACAGGTGATACCCAGAAGAAAAACTAAAAAAAAAGATTTAAGCGCTTGAGTAGTCACGGGCCCTTGGTTCTTTCTTTTTTTTCTGTGGTTTTCTTTAATATTATATATGTGTGTATTTGAGAGTTGTCGAGAGACTCGAACAAAAAGACACAGGGAGACAGGAGCTAAAAACCCGTCCACATGAGATCTCTGTAAAAACTTATCTGTGCTATGCTAAATTTGAAAGGCTACAGTATGTGACATTTTAACAGACACAGTTATTGATTGTGTAAACTTTTTGCCCATTAGGGCCTTTATCAATCCAATACAGACATACCTATGGGAAATATATAGTTGCATGAAGGCTAACTTTGGTAGTGTAAGTGAACAAAAAAGATGTGGCATCACCTGACCGCTGTGTCCTCAAGGCCTACCATAAATTTAGTCATAACTCTTTAAATATTGAAGCTCCCTGTGTTATCTATTGGTAAGACAAATGACCACAAATTCTTAAGGCGTTATTTAAATCCTTTCCCTTGATAATTTCGGTACGCTCCCTTCATGTTTCTCCTATTTATGCCTGACAGGGGGTTTTTATCTCCCCCACATTTTTCTCATCCTCTACTGGTAGTGTTGGTATTGTGGCTACTCTAAAACTTTACGTAAGAAACACTGGAAATGTTATTAGCCACCTTACTGTTGGGGAATTTAAATCTTTCCCGAATTCGTCAAGCAGGTGTGCTGTCGATCCCCAGAACACGATGTCATTGATGTAATATAAGAGGGAAAGTGTAATTTAGAAAAGGGCTGATGAATGTAGTCAATTTCCTCCAGCAAGGTATTCAGGGTTACATGCTTTAGACCCTCAGAAAGAACCCACTGACAACTCGGTGTTTCGCCTTATGGTTCGGTGGAAGTGCATAAAATCGCTCTTATTAGTTGGTTTTCGAACAAACTGAATGACAGTACAAAACCCGCCCATGGGAGAATGAAACTTATGACGACGTTTCGGTCCGATTTGGACAGGTACTGTGCCCTTTATTCTTTCTATACTGAACGATATCTTAGCGCTAAATTTACAGAGGAATACATCAAGGAAGAAAAAATTATCTTCACATTCCACTACGAGCGCGAATTTTAAAGGAATACTCAACTGTGATGAGTTTCTTCTGTAGTTTGTGATGTGGAACCAACCTAGGTGCCATGTCGAGGGAATAATCCACACACTGAAGCCAACTCACATTGTTGGGCATAAAGGGTGTGCAACGGTTGCACTAGCTAACCTGTGCAGGTTAGCTAGTGCAACACTGATGGGGGGAGGGGCACACTACCATACCAAATTTGCCTATACGCAGATTTATCATGAGAAAAACAAAAATTTACACACAGCTCTACAAAACCGATGAAACTGCTAGCAAAGACAGGTAGACCGAGGATCTATAATATAAATGTGAAACGAGGCCATAGAAATACAAAAAAAAAGCTTTATCAGATCTTATAAGCTTTAAACTTGCAAAATCAAATGATTAAAAAAAAATAAAGATATTTTGAGCAAACACGTGTTTGCAAGTGTACAATCTACTGTACTGTAAATGTGTTTATCTAAGTGTATTCTAAAATATTAGGAACCTAAAAAGAATTTAAAAGTGAATGAACACTGCAGCAGGCCTACTGGTTCATACTTGGCAAGACGGGCTGAAACATCGTTTTAATTTTTCCCCGAATTCCAGGTTAGTTGTGTATTAATGCCTAGTTTCTAGGGTCCATTTCTTACACTTTTCGCGCTACCGTCCACTCGATGGTGTGGGGAAAGCTAAATAAGTTTATCCTTTTTAAAAAAAATAACAAATTCAATTTGAATGCATATGCCGGGCTGTTAGCGATTAAACAGTGCGACAAAAGGGCGTCTTTCAGTGCGAATCTTCCTTTCTGCCTGTCTTAGGCACAAATCTAGAAATCAGCCTCAAATTTCTAAACAAACCCCAAAAAAATGTAAACAATAGAGAGATCTTGCCCCGTCGAGATGTTCTATTAGCATCAGATACAGTTGTACAAATATACACTTGGTTCACACCCTCACAGATCAGAGGGTCGATTTGACATTCTGCCTTACCTCCGTGGCCAAACAAAGCCAACCACGCAGGCGAGACTACTCTGCCTCTCCTTTGTGTGTATTTTTAGTATAAATTTTAAAAAAAGGGGCACATTAACTGAACATTAAGCAGTTAAATCCAGCACTGCGTCCCTTAAGGCCCAATTTGTCACCTGTTTCTGAATGATAACAGCCCGGGAAAAAAAACTAGTTTACCGGATTTATTATTGAGAACATGCAAAGGTCGTAAAGAATGAAGCTTGTCCCTGGAAATACCTACAGCTCTTTATATCAGCACCAACTCACTAATTACAGATGAAATCTGTTTCGGTGCTTTTAAATTTTCGAGGCCAATACACAGTGAATTACCCGTGTGGACTACCCGCGTCGCGCACACAAATACAGCGTTCGTGTTAAGACGACAGACTCGCCTCATCGTTTACACAAAAAAAAAAGTTCGGGGAGACGGGTCGAGTCACCCCCATTACTCGCCAACTTTTAATTCCAGCAATATATAAAATTTCCTCGGTTTTCCGGGGTTCCCCGTAAGTGCGGTCTGTAGAGGAAGCAAAAAAATA